>PVJN01009052.1:0-61949 GCA_004026805.1 Lasiurus borealis | reverse complement strand
GGGGGAACCCCAGCCCGCACGGGGGCGCCGCGGCCGCTACCTTGCTATGGCAGCCGCCGCCTCCAGGAAGCCGCGGGGTGGTCGCGGGTGCGGGGACTCCGGGGTCTGGCCTCGCCGCCTGCCTCCTGAAGGGGGTGCGGAGCGGTGGGAGCCGCCGTCGCTGCTGTCACCGACCCGCTGCCGCTGCCACAGCTGCCGATTGTGCGTGACTGTGTGTGCGCCTCTGTCCGGGCGAGTGTGTGACTGCGCGCAGCGCCCGGGCTTTACTATATACACCGAGGGGTGGGAGGAGGCGGGGAAGGGGAGGGCTTGGGGGAGGTGGCGGAGAACGGGGAGCAGGAGGGGGGCGAGAGGGTACCCGAAGGGGCTGTGGCGGAGGAGGGACAGGTGATCGAGCCCATGGGGAGGGCGTGGCTGGAGGTGGCGTGGATTGGAAGCAGGAAGAGGCTTGGGGCGCCGGCGGGGAGTGGGGGGCGGGACGCCGGGGAAAGACGGGAGAACACGGACCCTGCCACCTCCCAACGGGCTAGGAGGGGGGACCCCAGGATGGAGGGGAGAGAGAACAGAGCCCAGGAGGGAGGCCGTGGCTGGCTGATGAGGGTGGAAGAAGCGGGAAGCGCCCAGCGGTCACACTCTGACATGCCAATTGTGACACATGGGAAGATCCTTCGCTCCAGGTGGGAGATTATTAAAGACCACATTAGTCCGCGGACATCATTTCATTTCCGCCTAATTGCCTGAGAGGCTCTTCATTTATTAAGCTAACATTTCCTAAGCACCTAGAATTCGCCAGACACCGAGCTAAGAACCGGAGGCACCGAGATGATGCATCTATGGTTCCTAATCAGTATACACATAATAGGCATCATCACTGCCATTGATCGCTTTCAAGCAAAATAGAAAAGCAAATACCAGCAATGTTTTACCTGGGCGAAGGAGGCGGCTGCGTTGGTTGGATTAATCCATAAAGATTATTTTTCCGCTCCTCAAAACAGGATGCGGGTTTTGGAGAGCGAACGGCAGGGCAGGCAGGACTTTAATCAGAGCAGAGAGCTGTCCCAGCACTGGGAGTAGTAACCATGATTTTTAAAAAATATATATCTTATTGATTTTTTACAGAGAGGAAGAGAGAGGGATAGAGAGTTAGAAACATCGATGAGAGAGAAACATCGATCAGCTGCCTTCTGTACACCCCCCACACACACACACTGGGGATGTGCCCATAACCAAGGTACATGCCCTTGACGGGAACCGAACCTGGGACCTTTCAGTCTACAGGCTGATGCTCTATCCACTGAGCCACACCGGTCTTAGCTTCTTCTGATTTTAAATGAAATTGAAACATTTCAGTGGGTCCCTAGAAGCTTTGTGGGCCCCAGGCACTGTGCCTACTGCCCTTGCCAGAGAAATGAGCCCTGTTAATAGCATCTCTTAGTACGAAATTTCCTCTTGTGAAAAAGAAGAGTTAAGAAGCGCCCAATCAATACAAAGGCAGAAACACACACAGTGCAAGTTTAACAACTGATCACAATGCACATCAGCAGAAAGGACCAGTTCCTCCTTTTTTCAATCAAGCTCTTGGCTTTTAATTATTTGTTTCTTAAAATATGTTTTTATTGATTTCAGAGAGGAAGGGCGAGGAAGAGAGAGAGAACATCAATGATGAGAGAGAATCATTGGTTGGCTGCCTGCTGCACACCTGATACTGGGAATGAGCCCTCAACCCAGGCAGGTACCCTAACGGAGAATCCAACAGTGAACTCCTGGTTCATGGGTCAATGTGTAATCACTGAGCCACACAGGCCAAGCTCTTGGGTTTTAAACGAGCTGTGAGTAACTAATGATGCCCATGGAGATATTTGTCCCCGAATGTCTTAAACCACTTCAATAACCACAGTCTTCCTCTATGGAGCTCCTAACTGTTCTGATCAGGGATGTGAGGGCTCCGTTACCAGGATGTAGCCAGAATACAACTAAACACACAGCTAGGCAGTTATAATAGGGCAAGTTCATGGATGAAAGATCCATAAAGGTCTTGTGTGTGTTGAGGGACATGTGTGTAAAAGATAGGGATTGCCATCCTAGAAGGCAATTACTAGTTTCTTTCTTTTTTAAATATGTTTTATTGATTTTTTTACAGAGAGGAAGGGAGAGGGATAGAGTTAGAAACATCGATGAGAAAGAAACATCGATCAGCTGCCTCCTGCACACCCTCCATTGGGGATATGCCTGCAACCAAGGTACATGCCCTTGACTGGAATCAAACCTGGGACCTTTCAGTCCGCAGGCCGACACTCTATTCACTGAGCCAAACCGGTTTCGGCATACTAGTTTATTTCTTTTGATGGCCTCATCACAACCCCGGGTTCATGTTTGAAGATCACTGGCAATTGTGAGTCATATCCGCTTCCTTTTGAAGTGCTTATGTTTCTAGGAAATACTATGTGGATTCGGATTAATGCATAATAAATAGGTATCATTGCCCTATTCCCAAAGAAATACACAGTGGCACCCCTCTGTATTTTCACCGTGGCTGCCCTTGCAGAGAGAAGAGAAAAAGAGGAGACCAGAAAGAGGGGATCTAGATCAGGGTGAAGGAGATGTTTGGGGAGAGAATAAAGATGTTAATATGGAAGAATTGTGTTCATACAGTTAGAAGGATGACTAAGAAAATGGAGGTAAGAAAGGATATACCCAACAGAAGAAAACAACAACAACATTTCCAGAGTTGCTCAGGGTGATTTTTGAGAGGTGTAATTCTAATATTTTGTGATTTTTAAAAAAATATATTTCTTGCCTAAACCGGTTTGGCTCAGTGGATAGAGTGTCAGCCTGGGGACTGAAAGGTCCCAGGTTCAATTCCTGTTAAGGGCACGTATCTTGGTTGCGGGCACATCCCAAGTGGGGGGCGTGTAGGAGGTGGCTGGTCGATGTCTCTCTCTCATCCATGTTTCTGGCTTTCTGTCTCTCTCCCTTCCTCTCTGTGAAAAAAATCAATAAAATATATTTTTTAAAAAAGAGAAAAAATAAAATATATTTAAAAAATATTTATTGATTTCAGAGAGGAAGGGAGAAGGAGAAACATCAATGATGAGAGAACCATTGATTGGCTGCCTCCTGCACGCCCCCCAGTGGGCATTGAGCCTGCAACCCCGGCATGTGCCCTTGGCTGGAATTGAACCCGGGACCCTTCAGTCCACAGGCCGACGCTCTATCCACTGAGCCAAGCCGGCTAGGGCTATTTTGTGATTTTTAAGTTAGGATGAAAGAAATTTTCTATCTCAGATCTGATTCTTTTATCTATATCCTGCTTCTCTAATATAGCATCTTGTCATAATCTCGTTTGCAACCTACTTGCCATATAGATGGGCCAGTCACGCATGTATCCACTAAGCCATCTTTTTTTAAGCACATGTGGTATGGCAGTCACTGAGCTAAGGACTGTGATTAGAGAGGTGGTGACTGAAGGTTTGCTGACCCCACACAGGTTTGCTGAACGCACAGGCCAGCAATAAAGTGTTCACAATACAAAGCGACACCATGTGGCACACGAGGAGTTAAACATGGGCCAGGTGCGCAGCAAAGGAGGGCCTCTCCCTGTACTTGGAAGGGGCAGAGAATGGCATGAAGAAAGCAGAAAAGATCGCACATGGAGGGTGACAAGAGCTGAGCGCTGAGAGAGAAACAGGAGTTTTTCCAAGTGAGGCAAAGCCATTGCAAGTGAAGGGAATAGTGTTAGAGACCAGGACAGGGGAAGGCAGGAGTTATTGAAGATTCCCTAGTCTGTCCTGTAAAGGGGCTTTTTGTAGTCAGTGGGGAGTCATTGAAGGACTTGAAGCAAGGGTAGGGGTAACCAGGAAAGATGGGGGTTGTGGGATGATCACTCTGATGTGGGGGGTGAAGTGCTGATCCGAGAGAGGAAAGGTTGGTGGCATGGAGACCAGGTGAGAGAGACTGTGGCAATGATCCCAGTTTGAATCAAGGCGGTGTCAACAGAGGAAGTGCTGGAATTTGAGTCAAGTGGTACTGAGGACACAGAATCAACAGGAGGAAATACGGTGGCTTACACCTGGCTTTCTGGATCATATGACCAAGTGGATGGGGGTGTGGTCAGCGACATACCATTCCCCGGGAAGAGAATTAGGTTTGTAGCTGGAAATGACGGATGTCATAGTTTTCCCCAGAGGCCAATCCTGAAATGAAGATGTGAGTGCGGGAAGCTGGTTTCCAAGGTGAAGGAAACACTGGTAGGGGGTGGGAAAGGGAAACAGAGGGATGACAGCCAATAGAGTATGTCATCAAGGTCAATTACTGCTAGGAGCCAGTGGAGGTTAATCTTGCAGACAAACTCTTGGACATCATACAAAACACCCACTTCAGAATTGGCCCACTCATAGGGTGATGGTTTTCTGGCAATTCGAACCTGCCACCCAGTATTGGCAGAGAATATTTTTCTTTAATTTTTTTATTGATTAAGCAGTTACATATGTGTCCTTATTCCCTCATTACCCACCATCTCCCTCACTCATGCCCTCACCCCCCTGTTGTCTGTATCCATTGGTGGGCTTATATGCATGCAGACAAGTCCTTTGGTTGATCTCTCCCTTACCCCCACCCTCCCCTGCCTTCCCTCTGAGGTTTGATGGTCTGATGGATGTTTCTCTGTCTTTGGATCTATTTTTGTTCATCAGTTTATGTTGTTCTTTATATTCCATAAATGAGTGAGATCATGTGATATTTATCTTTCTCTGACTGGCTTATTTCACTTAGCGTAATGCTCTCTAGGTCCATCCATGCGGAGAGTCTTTATCAGGTAGAGGGAAAGGATACTGGTTGTCAGGTTCAATGTCTGTGGAGCATGTTGAAATGGCAGCATCCAAAGGATGTGGGTAGTGCACCATCAGTGTATGCGTCAGGGTTAGCACATCTTGAGTTGGAAGTATGTCTTGGGTAGCCACAGAGAGAAGTCCAGTAGGCATTTGCAAGAACAGGCTTGGAGTTCAAAATCTAAGCTGGAGACCAAGATTTGGAAGCCGTTAAGCCCTGCGTGTTAGTTGAACCAGTGGGTATTTTTTAAAATATATTTTATTGATTTTTCACAGAGAGGAAGGGAGAGGGAAAGAAAGTCAGAAACATCGATGAGAGAGAGACATCGATCAGTTGCCTCCTGCACGCCCCACAATGGAGATGTGCCCGCAACCAAGGTACATGCCCCCGACTGGAATCGAACCTGGGACCTTTCAGTCCGCAGGCTGACGCTCTATCCACTGAGCTAAACAGGTCTCGGCGGACCAGTGGGTATTGATGAGCCCTGCAGAAGTCACATGTAACTTAAGTTGATGACTGAGCTCATCACCCTTGGCCATGCCAACATGATCTGATCTGGTCTGATCTGCATGAGCATCGTTGTGAATTTCTCTAGGAGTTCCTAGAAGCCTTGAAGGTGTAATGCCAACTTAGTGCTCAGGGGTGTGCATGTCTTTGGGGAAAAGGGTCCATTGCTTTCACAAAATTCTTAAGGGGTCTGTATTTGACTGAAGTCGAATAATGTATTAAAAATATAAATTCTTTAAAAAAATTTGCTAAAACCGGTTTGGCTCAGTGGATAGAGCATCAGCCTGTGGACTGAAGGGTCCCAGGTTCTATTCCAGTCAAGGGCATGTACCTTGGTTGTGGGCACCTCCCCAGTAGGGGGCGTGCAGGAGGCGGCTGATCGATGTCTCTCTCTCATCGATGTTTCTATCTTTCTATCCCTCTCCCTTCCTCTCTGTGAAAGATCAATAAGATATATTTAAATTTTTTTAAAAAAATTTAATAGTCAATCATTTTTACTACCACATGATTGAGTGACAGCATGCGGGTGGGCATTTAAACACATCATCACAATGAAAAAGTGGAAAAAGTGTTAATGCTGGAAAAAATGCAAAGGGTAATTAAAGCACAGAGGACTGAAATCAAACCTACGCTCGGGGAAAGAGAAGGGACACCATTCAGAGGAGCAGTCCAGCGAGAATGACATGTGAAAATTATTGTATTCGAGGATGGCGTTTTTAGCTGAGGAATATGCAGAGCCTGTGGGGGAAGAGAAAGCTTTTAACCATTTTGAGAGATCAGAGACTTATGCTGTTGGCACGGAGGGCTTCGGGATTCTTTATTTAGAGATGGCATGAGAACTGCATGATGCCCTGGTTTTATACATGAACGGGCCCCGCTCTGCACTGGTTTCTTTGAGTCGAGGTGTAATCCTGTCTAGCCTCACCGTCAGGACAGGATTGCATTTCACAGGATTGTGAGATATTGTCCACGTGTCAAAGGCTCGTGATGAAGGGTCTGCTTGTGGCTGCCCCATTCAGTGCGTCCCCCCAGTCCCCTTTCCTGACCGAACCGCAATGTCGTTCGGGAATCCATCCCTTTCCTACAAAGCCAGGTGCCTTAGGACTTAATCCGAGCTTTAGCATAGGCTCTGTTTGATCTGCAGCAGATGGAATCCCTCCTGCTATAATCTGGGCCAAATAGACCAGGGGAGTGATTGGCGAGGAGCATTGTGGGTAAGTTCTTTATAGGAGAGCCACTGCCCACTCCCAATGAACAAGAGGATAATGAAACCGCGTTTGAAACTGTCAGTAAAAGCATGATGCAGGTGTCCATATAGTTGAGTATATAAATGGGGGCACTCCTGAGGGTAAAGGGGGCTGATTTACTGAGTGTGTAAGGGCCTAAGGCATAAGTTGGGTTTCCAAAGCAAACCGGATGGATGAGAGCTATGATGGCAGGAGCAGGCCTCGGAGAGACCTGATGCTCTCAAAGCAGCACAACAAAAACAGACAAAGGAGTAGAAACCGGTTTGGCTCAGTGGATAGAGCGTCAGCCTGGGGACTGAAAGGTCCCAGGTTCGATTCTGGTCAAGGGCATGTACCTTGGTTTTGGGCACATCTCCAGTGTGGGGTGTGCAGGAGGTGGCTGATTGATGTCTCTCTCTCATTGATGTTTCTGGCTTTCTCTCTCTCTCCCTTCCTCTCTGTAAAAAATCAATAAAATATGTTTTTTTAAAAATAGACAAAGGATCTGGAACTCTGACGATGTTCTTGAGCTGCTAGAATGAGCAACCATTTCTGAAGCCAACTGAACTTGTACTTCCTGCTACATGAACCCTTACATTGCTTTCTAGATGAAGTGTCTTTGAGTCAGGTCTCCATTGCTTGCAGTGAAAAGCACCCTAAGACATGCATGAAGTTGCAGGATTGCTTTTGTGTTGGGTTAGTCCCGGATGAGGTGAGGACTTTATGGATTCAGATCTAACAAAAACAAGTGAAAGGAGGAAGTAGGTCAGGAATTGATATATATATTTTAATATATTTTATTGATTTTTTTACAGAGAGGAAGGGAGAGGGATAGAGTTAGAAAGATCGATGAGAGAGAGACATCGATCAGCCGCCTCCTGCACGCCCCCCACTGGGGATGTGTCCACAACCAATGTATATGCCCTTGACCGGAATCAAACCTGGGACCCTTCAGTCCGCAGGCCGACGCTCTATCCACTGAGCCAAACCAGTTTCGGCAGGAACGGATATTTTAATCTGACTTTAAAGACAAGTGGGAGAAATCATCTAAACTACCATGTGGCTGCACTGAATCTGGAAGGTACTGCACTTGGCAGTTTTCATTTGAGCAGCGACTTAGAGGCCAAGGCTGACTCCCGTGCCAAGGTCAGGAGCATTTGTCTCTAGTTCCTGCTCCCTCACTGCTCTGAGTGGCTTTGAACCAGCTGCTTCTCTCTGTGACTTGGATCCGCCGTACCGTCTTGCCTCCGATGTCATGTCTAGTCTTTCTGACTTGACTTGTAAGAAAGTCCTTGCCAAGACCGGTTTGGCTCAGTGGATAGAGTGTCGGCCTGTGGACTCAAGGGTCCCAGGTTCGATTCCGGTCGGGGGATGTATCCTGGTTGCGGGCACATCCCCACTATGGGGCGTGCAGGAGGCAGCTGATCAATGTCTCTCTCTCATCGATGTTTCTGACTCTGTCCCTCTCCCTTCCTCTCTGTAAAAAATCAATAAAATATTTTTAAAAAAAAAAGAAGAAAAGAAAGTCCTTGACATGCATCGCCCACAGAACCTCAATTCCCTCTGCAGGGGACCCCCAATAAGTAGCGGTTAAATTCACAGTGATCTCCCCTCACACCTGTGGTCTCTTGCTCCTAAGGAGCTCCGATACACCTTATCTGATCAAGTCTTAGAACCCTCAGGTACCTTCCTTTTCTGTGGGGAGGCAGGATGTGGACAGAGGGTTTGGGGGTTGAAGCCATGCGACTGTCACCTGAGGCTCTCAGGGTTGTCCCGTCAATGGAGAGCCCTGCACAAGCCACGTGAGGAGCCAGGTTGCATGAGACAGAGTGGAACCCATGGAGGTCACCAAGAAAGGACCAGAAACAAAAATCACAGCCTGGAAGAGATTTGGAGCCAGGGACCTGAGATAATAAGGCAGTGGGTTTTGGATAAGTGGAAAACAGACCCAGATTTGGTTTGGGAGGGCTGAGTTATCTTGCCAGATGGGATAACCATGCCCTCTATGGCATGAGTGCGGTTGAAATACGGGCACATCAAGGACCAAGGACAGGCTGGCTCAGAGATGACGCCCCTCAAAGGAGGGTGGGCAGGAGAACTGGACACACACACACACACACACACACACACACACAGGCACACACCTTTACACATGTCATGTCCTGTTCTCTTTTCAGGCGTCAGGGTTACTTTTCTTCTTTCTTAAAAATCAATTCACAAAGGAGCCAGACTGATCTCCCGGTAAGAAAGCAAAAATTGGCAAAAGTTGCCCTCTGTCATGCCCTAGAGTGACCATGAGCGTATTATCCAAAACAATCGTTAAAAAGAGCTGCCGAGACGCTCTATGTGAAGGGGACAGCAAGCAGTGGCCTCTAAATGTCCCCAATCACCGAAACTGCAGCTCCCGGTGCCAGGCACAGGATGAAGGCAAGAGTCCATGTCTACAGCTGTCTCTCAGAAGAGCTGCTGAGGGCTTTCTCAGCCACCAAGCCCATGCGCTGCTGGAAATGATTAACTCTCCCATAGATACACCCTATCTGATCTAGCTGGTACACAGTGTATAAACAAAGGAGAATGTGGTCGTTAATTTCACAAATGGTCCCTGTCACAAAATGTACTGCATGTTCCCGAAACCTCCAGTGTGTGGGTGAGGGGCAAGTTTTGTCCTGATTCGTGCATGGCAGGTTTCTCCAATGTTAGTGACAAGGTTTCTCTTACTACAGTGGTGAGAAGTGGGAGGAGTCGCAAGGTCGCTTGTTTTGGGATAGGACATCAATGTGTGACACAGATAGGACCGAAATCGTGCCATTTTTTCTGCAGTTAGGAGAATTCCTCAAGGTATGAAGTTTTATTTTATTTTATTCCATTTAAAATGTTCAATTACAGTTGAACATTATTTTGTATTAGGTTCAGGTATACAGCCTAGCGGTTACACAATCATATACTTTACATAATCACATACTGATACTTCCGGTACCCACTGGCACCATACATAGTCACTGCGATATTGACTATATTTTCTGTGCTGCGCTTTATATCCCTGTGATTATTCTGGAACAACTAATTTGTACTTCTTAATCTCTTCACCTCCTAAGCCCAGCCCCCAACCCCTCTCCCATCTGGCAATCGTCAGAATGTTCTCGGTATCTACGAGTCTGTTTAGAAATTTATGATTGGAAAAATTTTATAGGAGAAAACGAGAGCATGAGAAAAACCTCTCCCGCTAGGATGGCTAGCAGTCTTTATGGCTGTCCTCGGCATCTCCGGCCTCCCTGTGCCAGGTCAACATCAAGTGCTCTCAGGAGACGGCTCCCTGTCACCCCTGCTACCTCAGCTCCCCCAGAGATGCTCTTCACCCCCAAGATGATTCCTGCCCAGTTCCTGAGCCAGACCACCAGAGTGCTGGATCTGAGATGAAGCTGGCCTCTCCCTTTCCAGCTCCCCGTGTTCCTGAGCATCACTCAACCACCGAGCTGCAGCGCCTTCCAGTTGTCCTCTCCGTGACCTTCTCCCACATTGGCCCGGCCCTCGGAGTAAGGTTTGGGGTCTGTTTCTCTTCATCGCTCTCAACGTCTTCCTTTGGAAATGTCGTTCCACCACCTCAACCCACTCGCCAAAATATCGCCATCAATCTCTGAAACTCACATGGCCGTCTGCGTGGATAGGCTTGGTTTCTCGTTCCCTGATGGTCTGCCTTGAGGGAACTACCCCCCAAACCTGACAGGAGGGGTGCATACATGCCGACCGCTATCATCCTGGATTATCTCTTTCGCCCCTTCTATTAGATGAGTCCTCGTTAGAGATTTATAGTGATTGCTTTTCGTTGAAGAACAAATATTTTACTTGCAAATAGAGGCGACCTTTTGAAAATTACCACATTATTGCTTTATAATTTATTCACGGTTAGAATGGAAATACTGTAGAGTGCATATAATTTATTCTCTTAAAAATGATTTTTCATTATGACTAAATTTCATTAAAAATTAAATATCAGTGTAAAAAGCTATTTTATCTTCATGATAAACATCCAGTTATAACCACTCTCAATGATCGGTATGTTCCCTTCAAGATTTTCTCTTTAGAGCATTTACCAAAGTGAAACAGTATTACCTTATTATTTTAGTCCTGCTTTTAACTCATAACTAGAGGCCTGATGCAGGAAATTCATGCAAGGGGTTCAGACCTTGCAGCCCTGGCTGCCTCGGCCCTCACCGCCCCAGCTTTATCCAGAAGGTCATCCAGATGGTCAGTCTGCTGTTTGGACTAATTAGCATATTAGCTCTTTATTATATGAGATAACTTCCATTGATAAGCATTTTCCATAGCATTCTAATAATCCTATCTAATAAAAGAGTAATATGCAATTTGATGGAACCTCCACTACACCCACCAGCCAATCAGGAGCAAGTATGCAAATTAACACAACCAAGATGGCTACGGCCATGGAACGAGCAGGAGGCTTGGGTTTCCCCGATAACGGAGGAATCCAAGCTTTCTATACATCCTGGCCGCCCCAGGCCTCCACTCAAGGCTACAAAGTTTCAATTATAGAAGATAAATAAATCCCAACAAAAATGGTGGCAGTGACAGAGCTGGAGAGAGCAGAATGCTTGAGTTGCCCCCATTGATGGAGGAAGTAAAGCGTTCTGCATACACTGGCCAGCCTAAGCCTCCACTCAAGGCTACAAAGTTTCAATTACAGAAGATAAATAAATCCCAGATACCAGGGCCTCCACTTGGGTCATTGGGGGTGGGGAGGTGGCTGGCCTGCAAACCACCACAGGCCCCTCACCCAGGCTGCCCCACACCCCAAGGGAACCCCCACCTTGATCTGGGACACTCTTCGGGGCAAACCAGCTATCACCCACTCATACATCAGGCCTCTATCCTATCTAATAAAAGAATAATATGCAAATTGAGCATCACTCCCACACACAAGATTGCTTCTACCATGTGGTCAAAAATGGCTGCCCAATGTGGACACAAGATAGCTGCCACAAGACGGCCAGCAGGGGAAGGAAATTGAGAGGGACCAAGCCTGTAAGAAAGGGAAGTTGTGGGCAATCAGACCAGTCAGGGAGGGCAGTTGGGAGGGCCCAGGTATGCAGGGGAGAGCAGTTAGGGGGGTACCAGGCCTGCAGGGGAGAGCAGTTAGGGGCAAACAGGCTGGCAGGCAGAAGCGGTTAGGGGCAATCAGTAAGGCAGGTAGGCGAGCAGTTGGGAGGCAGCAGTCCTGGATTGTGAGAAGGATATCCAACTGCCCGTTTAGACCTGATCCTACTGGCATCAGGCCTAAACAGGCAGTCAGACATCCTTTGAGGGGTTCCAGCTTGAAGAGGGTGCAGGCTGGGCTGAGAAACACACCCTGCACATGCACGAATTTCGTGCACCAGGCCTGTAGTATTACATAATCAGCATAAACATTTTCAATGGTTCCATAAACAATTCCATCAAGTGGATGCATCACCATAAAACTTAGCTTTTTCTCTACTGTTGAAAGTGTGGGCTATTTCCAAACTGTGCTGTTGTAAAGAACTCTACAATTGTGTATATAGATGTTCCCCATTAATAATATCTCAAAATAAATATACAGCTGTAATATTTCTGGGGCAGATGCAGAAACATTTACATGTTGCCAATCTGATTTTAAAAAGGATGTTCCACTTATAACTCCAAATATGAGTTCTGGCAGTACTTGCCTTATGAATACTCACCAGCTCAGGCCAAAATATTTCTCATTTTGTAGTAAACTATATTTCACTGATTACTGTAGAGGCAGGCCATTTTCATGCTTATGTTTTTTATTTACATACTTAAAGGAATTATCAGTTTATTATTTTCACTCACTTGCTAAATCATAGTGTTTGCATTTTGTTTATGTGTCTATTATTTAACACAAAATAAATGTATATCATAATAAAAACAAATGAGTCCCAGAAGTGGGATTACTGGATCACATGGTAATTCCGTTTTTAATTTTTTTAAGAACCTCCATGCTGTTTTCATAATCTTTGTACTAATTTACATTCCCACCAACAACATACAGTTGATAACAATATTTGTTATCACTTGTCCTTTTTATAATTGCTGTCTTAAGAGGTGTGAGGTGCTATCTCATTGTGGTTTTGATTTGCATATCTCTGATGATTAGTGATGTTGTTCACCTTTTCATATACCCATTGGCTACTTGCATGTACTTTTAGGATGTCTATTCAGGTCTTTTTACCCATTTTAAAATTGGGTTATTTGTGTGGGGTTTCTTTTTGCTATTGACTTGTATGAGTTCCTTATATATTTTGGATGGTAACCTCTTATCTATACACTAGAGGCCCGGTGCACAAAATTCATGCACAGGGTAGTATGTGTATGTCCCTCAGCCAATCCTGAAGCCTCTTTAATCTGGGACCTCTAGAGCAGTGGTTCTCAACTTTTCTAATGCCGCGACCCTTTAATACAGTTCCTCATGTTGTGGTGACCCCCAACCATAAAATTATTTTCGTTGCTACTTCATCACTGTAATTTTGCTACTGTTAATGAATCATAATGTAAATATCTGTGTTTTCCGATGGTCTTAAGCTCTACAGCAGTGGTTCTCAACCTGTGGGACAATTGGGCCGGCAGAGGATCAGTTAGGCATTGATCAGGCCATCTTTTGTCCACACAAGGGTGGCCATCTTTGACCACATGGGGACGGCCATCTTGTGTGCTGGAGTGGTGGTCAATTTGCATATTACTTATTTATTAATCATTAGAATGGGTGTTCCTTGATAGTTAATGCATCACTTTTTTCTGGCTGCTTTCAATATTTTATCTATGCCTTTAGTTTTCAGAGGTTTAACGATGATGTGATGGTACGAATTTCTTTGAATGTGTCCTATTGGGGCTTGCTCAGATTCATGTATCTGTGTTTTCTTTTGCTAAATTTGGGGTATTTTACATCATTATTTCTTCTCATATTTTTTCAGCCCTAATCTTTTTCTCTTCTTCTGCAACACTAATGATATTATTTTTTTCTTCTTGTTCCACAGGACCCCAAGAGTCTGTTCATTTTTTTTTCTAATCTATTTTCTGTCTCTTTCCGATTGGATACATTTTATTTACATTTCCACAGTTCATGGATTCTATCTGCTGATTATGTTACTCAACTACTGATTTCATCAAGCAAGTTTAAAATTTGGGGTGTTAGCCCAGGCTGTGTGGCTCAGTGGTTGAGCATGAACCAGGTCACAGTTCCATTCCAGATCAGGGCACATGCCTTGGTTGTGGGTTCAATCCCCGGTAGGAGACGTGTGGGAGGCAGCTGATCAATGATTCTCTCTCATCATTGATATTTCTTTTTCTCCCTCGTCCTTGCTCTCAAAAATCAATAAAAATAATTAAAAGTTGGGGTATTATATTTTTCAGTTAGAAGATTTCCATTTCATCCTTCTCATAGCTCATTTTCTTTTCTGAGTTTTTCTATATTTCCATTTACTTCAAGAGAATTTGCTAATGTTTGTTGAAGTGTTTTTGGTATGGTTACTTTAAACTCCTTGTCAGATAACTCCAACATCTGATTCAATGCTGTGTTGGCATCAGTGAATTGCCTCTTTTCACTGAAGTGGTGATTTTCCTGGCTCTCGATTTTGTAATTTGATCCTGGATACTTGTACTATTATGCTGTGAGACTCTGGGTCCTACTTAAGTATTTTGTTTTATCATGCAGTCACCTGTGCAGGTTTAGCATGCAGGTCCTAACCTACTTTTTGGAGTACGGTTTGGATGATAACTTAGTTTTCAGAGCCTTTGCAGTATTTTGGGGTGTGCTTGGTTTCTCTGGTGCCGTTGGGACCCTCACTCTTTCCCTATTGGTGATGCCTAAGGGGTTTCCCGAGGAAGGGCCGGTTGGTGTGTCTGGCCCACAGAGATGAAGGTTGTTTTTAGGCGAGAGAGCTTCCTGTGAGTGGTAGAATCTCTCTTGACAGTGCCAATATGCCAGGTGTCTCCCAGCGAGGGAGTCTTAGGGCTGGCAAGGGCAGAAAGTACTTCCTGTCGCTGATCCAATCCCCTTGCCAGCGCCAGCTGGCTCCCTGTAATCAGAGGGTCTACTGGTTGACCTGGTGAGCCTGCTGGACAGGCCTGTGTTGTTGGGTTGGGGGTCTGGGATTGCAAGGCCTGGGGTGCCTTCTTTGTTGGGTGGGGACATGAGACATCCTGCTGCTGTGTCATTCCTTCTGTCCTGGCGTCCCAACGCAGCTTGCCTTCCTCTTCCTACCTTCCAGTCTTCTCCCTTGGTGGCCTCTGAAGCTCTTTCCAGAGTTGACAGTTGTACTTCGTAGGAGGGAGAAGGGAAAATGGGTCTAAACCATCTTGTCTGGACAAAAACTTCTTTAAAATGGTTCATTCTTGATTTTAAAATGAAATAATAATTGAAAATATGGTCATTGTAATTATGATATGATAGATAGGAAAATAATTTTGGCCAAGACTGGTTTGGCTCAGTGGATAGAGCATTGGCCTGTTGACTGAAGATTCCTAGGTTCGATTCTGGTCAAGGGCATGTACCTTGGTTGCTGGCACGTGCCCCCGGGTGTGTGTGTGTGTGTGTGTGTGTGTGTGTGTGTGTGTGTGCAGGAGGCAGCTGATTGATGTTTCTAGCTCTCTGTCCCTCTCCCTTCCTCTCTGTAAGAAATCAATAAAATTTTTTTTAAAAAAAGAAAATAATTTTGGCATAGGAAGAAAGGGCATTTTAATAAATGATCTGCTCCAGGTGTCAAATATACTTCCTCTGCTACTGAGAGCGAACACAGTGAAAGGAGAGATTAGAAAGATTGTTAAGAAGGGCCTTGAAGCTAAGGGTAGGAAAAGCATTAAGAAGCTGAGAGAGGTTATTATTACGTTCGTTTTGTAATGAGATTAGAAACCAGAAGGCCTGAGGCATTAGGTTGCTTGCCCAAAATTCTTTTGACATTTGCCTGCAGGACGCTTGCAGAATTAAGGATTATGACATTCCAACACCATGGTAATAGCTCTCTGTTTCCCAGTATGCTGCTTTCAAACTCCAACACAACATTTGCTAGAAGATACACTGCAAACGTCAACTAGCCTTTGCCTTTCTGGCAAATAAAAAATTTCAAAGAAGCAAATGTTGACTAAATTTGACTAGTATTAAATGTCTGCTATTAATTGTCTCTTTTTTTTTAAATATATATTTTATTGACAGAGAGGAAGGGAGAGGGATAGAGAGTTAGAAACATCAATGAGAGAGAGATATCGATCAGTTGCCTCCTGAACACCCTTTACTGGGGATGTGCCCACAACCAAAGTACATGCCCTTGACTGGAATCAAACCTGGGACCTTTCAGTCCACAGGCCAACTCTCTATCCACTGAGCCAAACCGGTCTCGGCTATTAATCACCTTTAATCATCCTGTTTGGAGGGGGCTTAAGTAATGTTCATGAAATCATTTCAAGGTAAAAACCAAGAAAGTGTTTATTCCTAGAGGGAGAGTATTAAATTATAACTGGCATTTGGATCAGTTTGTAAAAATGTTGTGTATTTTTTTTATGTCTTTCTTTAAGCTGCTGACTTCTAGAATTTATTCATTTGTAACAGTTTCTTTTTTTACAGAATCAACAATATATCTAAATTGTATTTTTTATTAAGTATTAAAGAAGTTGGTAGCCTATAAATAGCTTCGAGATAAGAGAATGAGGAAGTTATGGGAGTAAGGGTTGGCTTTGAACACCGAAACCAGTGAAGGGTAGCACTTGCTTAAATCATTCTTACATACATGCGAATCAAAAAGCACACATAACAACTAATATTTGATGCTGGAGAAAGAAAGCAAAATGAATCACAGAGATCATTCAAAGGTCCAATTTATGTCAGACTGTGAAATTACAGCAGGAAGATTAAAGTTAGGTGAGCTAGATAAGAGATCAATCAAAGGACTTGTATGCATGCATATAAGCATAACCAATGAACATAGACACTGGGGGGTTGGGGTATGCCTGGGAGGGAGGGGGGCAATGGGGAGATATGTATAAAAAATTAATTTAAAAAATTAAAAAAATTGTAATTCCCCCCAAAAAATAAAAAGAAAAACTGGCATCATTAACTTAAAAAAAAAAAAACCCTCAAAAGTGTGGGGTAAAATATGAAGAAGAAAAGCATGCTAAAGCCTACATTTTATACAGTTGAAGAAGCATAGTCAAAAGCTATTTTCTCTTTTGTTTAATCTGTTCTTTTACTTTTAAAATTTTTCTTTCCTTTGACCCTTTTTTTATGTTTTATTTAAAATTTTTTTATTGTTTAAAGTATTACAAATAGTAGTACATATGACTCCCTTTTCCCCCTATTTACCTCCCCACGGCCTTCCCTACAACTAGTACATGCCCTCACCTGCCCCCCTCCCCACCCAGTGTCCTGTATCCATTGGTTGTGCTTATACACATGCACACAAGTCCTTCGGTTGATCTCTTACAGCCCCTCTCCTCGCCCCCCAACCTCTCCTGCCTTCCTGCTGTAGTTTGACAGTCTGCCCCTTTGCCTTTGTATCTGTCCCCACCCCGATTCTCTTCTTTAAAAACATCTTGCCCCTGCAGGCTAGAAATAAACCTATAAGAGCAAAAAATGTTTGAGACCCAACTTCAATGTCCAGTAGTTGAGTTCCAGTTTCAATGTCAAACAGTTCCTTATGTGCACACGTCAGCAGTGGTATCTGGATGGAGGACAAATGGTGGCCATGCCGGTCCGCCCCTCTCTGGTTTGGTCCTGGGCATCCTGTAGCGATGCTCAGCTGATGACTGCTCACATGGCAAGGTGTTGTCAGCGTCTTCCATCTCTGACTGTTTCTCCTCTTGCCTTCATGGTTGGCGCAGACCTGTCAGTTCCTCTCTGTGGCAGGAGTCCACTTGGCCTTGGAGTTGTTTTCTGAAAGTATATAAACATATTCTCGACCAAGAGTTAAGAAAGGAATCTTTTCTATAAAATCCACTTGGGGTCCTTTTTATTTTGGCCCAAATGATTTTCCTTTGGCTTATTTTGACACCATGTGTGTTTTTCATGGGTGGCTTGCTGTTAGCATTACAAATGGAAATTAATTTTCTAAAGTAAAAATTTTCTAGATGTAATTTACTTACCGGATATTTTTCCTTACATAATATTATCCTACTCTCCCCCCCCCCTTCTTTTGTGACGTAACAATTTCTTTTATGTCACTTTTCTTTGATTTTCATTTGCCTATGGTCACTCCCATATAAGCTAAAACTTTGTTCCTCATAATATATACAGGATTTTCGATAAAAGTTGACCAGTTTCTCATTAAATGTGTTTGAGTCTTTCATTAGATCTCTCTATGTAATTATATCTCTATCACTGGCTTTTTTCAGAGTTAATTTTAATTTTTAATTTAATTTTTTTTTAGAGAGAGCGGAAGGGATAGAGAGAGAGACACAGATAGAAACATCAATGTGAGAGAGACACATCGATTGGTTGCGTCCCACACACGCCCCTGTTGCTGGCAACCCAGGTATAGGCCCTTGACCAGAATCGAACCCCCAACCCTTCAGTCCATAAGTCTATCCACTGAGCCAAACAGGCCAGGCCCAGAGTCAATTTTTAGAAATGCTGCCTTCTACTTTCTGTTCCTCATTTCCAATTTATTCACCCTTCTCTCCCTGCACACTTCATGTATATAGCTTCTTTCCTCCTTCAGACACAGAACTCAAGGACTCAAGGAGTCATGAATATCAGTTCAGAGAAATATTGCCCACCCTCTGCCCCAGTAGTAAGTGATTCTCTGTGACATAACGTATTCTTTATTGGTCCCAATCCTCCACTTGGTTTGACTGTTTAGACGTGGACTTGGATTCTGTAGATTAGTGGTTTTCAACATACATTGATCATACAATACATGGGGGTGTACGGATCAAATGACAAAAGAAACAGATAGATGTGTTCAGTTTTATTACCATTTAATGGATAGATCGCCACCAATGCCTTCCCTCAATCGGTATGAGAAGTTCATACATCCCATGTTTTCTGAGATATCCTGGAGGAGTGAACGTTCCAGACCGGGAATAGCTGACACAAGAGCACTCATGTGATCATCCCTTCAGCCCATTGCAAAGTATTACAGCTTACATGTTCCTGGGTAGATGACATTATATGTTACGTTATGCAGCTTTAAGGAATAACTCTCAAAATTGGCAAGTAACTTGAAAAATCTCTACAAAGAAGACAGAGATCAAGATTCTCTCATTAACTCAAGCTCACAAGAGTCTAGGAAAAACATGGCAAGAGCTAACGATCTTCCCACACTAGGAGTAGTTTAGGATCAGCCATATTACATAACATAATGAATTCTAATCAGATTACTTAAAGTAGAAATTATAAATGAGAGCATTTAAAATATGTTAGTATATACCTTTTTGAGTCCACCCAAAGCAGACCCACCTTTTGTCCCAGGTAGCCAAAATTGGGCCAACGAGTTTTCTGAGTCCATTTTAGCCATTGGTAGTTAACGCATGGTCTGTATCAATCATTTATATCTCCTCCAGGTTATTAAGCTTCAAGAAGTGCTAGAAGCTGAAACAGGTTTGGCTCAGTGGATAGAGTGTCAACCTGCAGACTGAAAGGTCCCAGGTTCGATTCCGGTCAAGGGCATGTACCTTGGTTGCAGGCACATCTCCCAGTGTGGGGCGTGCAGGAGGCAACTGATCGATGTCTCTCTCTCTCATCGATGTTTCTAACTCTCTATCCTTTTCCCTTCCTCTCTGTAAAAAATCAATAAATTATTATTATTATTTTTTAAAAAAATAAATGCTAGAAGAGTCAGGGTCATGAGACATCTGACCTAGTATTCTGTTCATGCCAGGGGAACCTAAGGGCAAGTTTTGGAAGTTTAGGTCTTTCTTGCAGATGTCAAAGCTAGAAAGGAATTGCCAAAACTTATGAACTCTGCTCAGCCACCTAACCTCAATCAACCATTGCTGACTACTAGGGCCTGTGCTAGGGCCTGTATCAGATTAGGATGAGAGGGAGGGCAGAAAGGAGGGAGGTAAATCAACCCTGGCTTCCTTAAAAGGCAGCTCATCCTAGACAAAGCTGCACTCGGCGATTGTCAAACAAAGCAGACAAACGTGGAGAGCTGAAATCACAGCCATGGTGATCAGGTAAGTATCCAGGAAGAGGTGAGATCTGAACAAAAGCGTATTCTTAAACTTGAACGTACAGACGAACTAGACTGTTAAAAGGAGATTGTGGGGTCCCCCAGAGATTCCGATTCAGGAGGTCTGTGGTACAACTGGAGCATTTGCATTTCTAGCAAGTTCCCGGGTGATGATGCTGCTGGTCCAGGGACCGCACTTTGGGGAACCATCTCTCTAAAGGATTTTAGACATCTAGAAGGGCAAGCATTGTCAAGGGCTAAGGTGAGGAATTGGTGAGAGGAATAAATTTGGGAATGCGGAAGACATGTTTAGGAGGATTCTCAAATTATGGGATTATATAATAGAAGAGTGGGAGAAAATCTAAAAATCTGTCTGAAATTTCTGGAATTTATCCTGGGGTTTTAATGGGAGTCATTGTATTCAGAACAAATTCAGTCTAACTGGGAGTCATTGAATGTGTTTGAGTAGTGACATGGCATAATGAAAACCTTCTTTTAGGACTTTGATATGTCTGCCATATATTCTGTGTTGTGGAGCAAGGGAAGGAAAGAGATGAACACAAAAAAGACAGATATGAGCTTATTAATTTAAATGGCTTAAAAGTCTATTTTATATACTATTTTCCCCCAAATAAAAGTAAGGAAAAAAGTGATTCTCAGGGGCTAAATTTTGACGAGGAGCTTTGGCCAGCATTCCTCCTGGAAAAGAAGACAGAGCCAAACAGATGGGATTTGGGTTCTGGTCTTCCATTATTCAGGTTTTTCCTAAAAGGTGACAGCATGAAAATCCTTAATCCTCAGTCCTGGAATCTGTGTCAATTTCGTGGGGGAAATCTACATATTTTTAATCATTAAGTTGATTCATGGTGATGGTGGCCTTCTATCCAGGAAGAGGAATTTCTTATTTATAGTCTTGACTCAAAATAAAAAAGAATTCAAATTTGCCCCACCCTGGAAGTGCATCGCTGAGGGGAAATTTTCAGTGTTTAACGATGGTTTGTAAGAAGATCATATTGAAATTTCCTTCCTTTTTTCTTTGCCTCCGTGAAGATAAATGCAATGTGACACTGATTCTACATCAGGCAAGAGTTGTACTCTGAGGACACACACACACACACACACACACACACACACACACACACCACGAGCATCGGCCAGGATCTCTGCTCTAAGATGCTCTGGCACATTTCTGCATGAAGCAAAATCAATAGGAGCCAACCTTCAGCCCATCTGTTGGGAGCGCGGGGAAAGGTAGATAAAAGGAGAGGAGAGACAAGGTGAGGACTTGGAAAACAGTCCAAGGCAGCTCTTTGGACAACTCAGGTCCTTCTCTAACGGTGAAGTAGCCATCTGCGAGGCCCCAAAGCGCGCCAACATGAGGGTGCATACAGGTCAAAGCAAGCCTCTGCCTTCTCGAAAGGTCTGCGCACCTTGGTTCTCTCCTAGGGTTCACCTCACCGGGTACCCCTTCTTCTCCTCTGCTATTTCTCCCATTTCCTGCTTTTCTCCTTCCTTAGCTTCTCCACCCCCAGCTCCCTATGGGTTGCCTACTAATTCAGTACACATTCACTTATTGAAGATGTTTTGCAATAAAATCTTATTACTTTTGTTGTCTGTAGCTAGAGGGGTGGTTTCCTGGTATGAATGCCCCAATTTTAAAGGAGAAAAAAAAATAGGGATAATGGATCAAGTGATTTGCCAGGGATGAAACAAATGAGATTAGTACCCATTACTTTTTAGCCCAACAATTGACATAAATATAAGAGCGGTATTGTAGCAATTATCTGGGAAAGCACTGGAAAACATATAATAAAGTCTCATATAATACATGTGGTAACAGAGAAGATGACTCTGCCAGCTTTTAATTCATTCGAGGTTTTGAACGTATTTCTAAGTCCTTTGCCACATACCTAGTTTGCTCATGTGTAAAATGGAGCTAATACAATAATTAGTATCTACCTTATACAGTACTTGTGGGGATTAGATGATATAACATGTCAAGCTCTTGGAACAGTGCATGGCATCTAATAAGCCCTCGGTAAATTTATTATTGCTTTTTGTGACAACCTCAATGTTCAAATCTTCCAAAATTTATACCTAGACCCAAAGGGTTAATACTGATTTGCTGGAGAACCCTATTAGAACGAGAAACTGCGGGGTGGGGATTGAGTTAGTGAGTGGCCGACCGCTCTCCCAGAACATTCTGGAAATTAAGCCTTTTATTTTAGATTATTTGTATCTGGGCTGGTGGTGCCTATGAGAAAACGAAGCCCAAATGTTGCAGGTAATATTTCTGCTCCTACCTACCTGCACCTCCTTGTAGCAAGAGCTATTTCCACAAAAAAACCAAGAGTGTGCTGTGATTGTATTCTGATGTCACCCCAAATTTATCGGTGGCTGCTAAGGCAGTTGATCTTTGCCGGAAATGGAACGTTGTTCACTAATAGAAAGATGCGGACAGGAGACCAGAAGGCTGGTCAACCTTAATTGCTCTAAGTACTCACTGTTTAGTTGAGACATTGTTAGCTGAAGAGGCCTCCACCTCTGTTTGTCTTTTGTGTTTTTGTTATTGGAATTTCCTGCCTAAAGGCTATGGGTGTGCCCCAAAGTCTCAATAAAAGGGAGAGCAAGGCCAGAGCAAGAGTCTTCTCACTAGAGGAAGGCTCCCGCCTGGCCCCCCAATATTCCCAAATTCATACCTTTCTCGTCTCTCTTTTCATTTGCGTGTGGCCTCCTCCAGAACCCGAACCCTGAACCCCCACTTAGGAGTAATGAGGTGCCTCTCCCTCTCATCTTCCCTGATAGGGTGATGCCGAGGAGGCCTGGGGAGGAGTCATGATTTTCAACATCACCCACTGGTAGAGACAACCACCCCAGGTGTCAGGGAGGGCTCTGTGGAGAGTTTTAACTCCCGTGGGATGACGGGAGAGGCTGAGTGGAAACCAGGACTCATGGACTCACCCGGCAGAACCAAAGCGATGCTCCTAATTTCCTGCCAGAGCAGCGTCAGAGGAAACCAGCTAAAGGTTTCAACAAGGACCAGAGTACAGTGGCACCTCGAGATACGAGTGCCCTAACATATGAGATTTTTGAGATACGAGCCATCAAATGAGTGACTTTTGCTTTGAAATACGAGCAACATTTGAGATAGGAGTAATCACGCGGATTGGCCAGCTGCACACGACCCATCAGTTTACCTCGACTTGAGCGTCTCATAGTTTCCCACACCTCAAGATTACGGAACAAATTAAACTCGTATCTCGAGGTACCACTGTATTATAATATAAGTGCCCAGATCTCAATAGTAAAAATGATGAGTCATCATACAAAGAATCAGGAAAATCTCTATTTGAATGAAATAAAACAATAGATGCCAACACCGAGACACAAGACATATTAGACTAATTTGACGAAGACTAAAGGCGGCCATATCAAATGCTTCAGTGATCAATTCCAAACATGATGGACACAAAGGAAAAGGTAGCAAGTCTCAGCAAAGAGAGAGGAAGTCTCAGGAAAGAAAGAGGAGATGTAAAGAATCAAAATGAAAACTGTAGAACTGAAAATACAATAACCCAAATTAAAAAAAAAAAACAAACCTCAATGGATGTACGCAATAGCAGAGTGAAGAGGATAGAGGACAGAACCAGGGAACTTGATGAAAGAACAATAAAAGTTACCCAATCTGAACAAATGAGAAAAAATAGACTGAAAAAACATGAACAGAACCTGAAGGAACTGTGGGTTTATAACAAAAGATCTAACCTCTAGATCATTAGAGTACCCAGAAGAATAGAAAGAGGATTCAGCAATAAAACTGCTCAAATAAATAATGGCTGAAATTTCTCCAGATTTGGTAAAATTCATAAACCAACAGATTCTTGAAACCGAGCAAGCCCCAAATAGGAAAATTCTAAGAAATCCACACCAAATCGTATAATAGTCAATCTTCTGAAAACTAAAGCCAAAGATAACTGTGAGCAAACACACACACACACACACACAGAGAGAGAGAGAAAGAGAGAGAGGGGGGGAGGGAGGGGGAGGGAGAAAAGAAGAGAGAGAGAAACAATACATTTTCTATAGATGGAAACAACTCAAATAACAGCAGATTTATTTCTCATCAGAAACCATAGAGACCACACTAAAGTAGAACACCATTTTTCAAGTGCTGAGAGAAAAAAGAACTGTCAAACCAGAATTTTATATGCAGTGAAAATATTCTTTAAGAATGAGGAAATGGCCCTAACTGGTTTGGCTCAGTGGATAGAGCATCTGCCTGCCTGGGTCCCAAGTTCAATTCCGGTCAAGGACATGTACCTTGGTTGCAGGCACATACCCAATAGGGAGTGTGCAGGAGGCATCTGTTCGATGTTTCTCTTTCATCAGTGTTTCTAACTATCCCTCTCCCTTTCTCTCTGTAAAAAAAAATCAATAAAATATATTTTTTAAAAAGAATGAAGAAATGGAGACATTCTCAGATGAAGAACCAATAAGAGAATTTGTCACTAGCAGACACACCTTAAAATAATGGCCAAAGGAAGTTCTTCAAATAGAAAGGACACGAAAGAGTCTTTGAATATCGGGAAGGAAGGAAGAACAACAGAAAGTAAAATATGAGGAAGTACATTTTCCTTCTCTTACGTCTTCTAAATTCTGTTTCATGATTGCAGCAAAAATTTAACACTGATGAACATGCAGAGAAAATCTTTAGGCTAATAAGGGGAAAGGAAGGTAAGGTTTCTGAACTTCAATAGAATTGGTAAAATGTGTAGTATACTGTGATAATTTGTCTATATATCTCTGTCTCTATCTCATCCTGCCAAATGTTTAAAAATTAGTTAACACCAATTCTATATGATCTCTTCCAGAAAGTAGAAGGGGAACGTTTCTGAGTTAATTTTATTAAACTATTATTACCCTGGGACCAAATCAGACAAAGACAGTACCAAAAAGTTATATTTCTCGTAAATACAGATACAAAAGTCTTTAACAGCCCTAACTGGCTTGGCTCAGTGGCTAGAGCATTGGCCTAGGGACTGAAAGGTCCCAGGTTCGATTCCGGTCAAGGGCATGTACCTTGGTTGCAGGCACATCCCCAATAGGTGTGCAGGAGGCAGCTGATTGATGTTTCTCTCTCTCTCTCTCTCTCTCTCTCTCTCTCTCTCTCTCTCTCTCTCTCTCTCCCTTCCTCTCTGTAAAAAGTCAATAAAATATATATTTAAAATTAAAATAAAAATAAAATAAAAAAAGTCTTTAACAATATCTTAAAAATAACATTTCCAATATACAAAAAGAATTATACACTGTGACTAAGGAGAGCTTATTCTGCGAATGCAAGCCTTGTTCAATTGCAAACATGAACCAATGTAATCCACATAATAACAGGCTAAAAATAAAAAAGCATATGATCATATCAATTGATGCAGAAAAAGCCTTTGGCAAAATTCAATTCCCACTCATAGTTAAAAGGAAAAAAATCTCAGAACTAGGAATACAGAGAACTTGATAAAAAGCATCCAGCAAGAAACTATAGCTAACATTATATTAATAGTGAAAACCTGGCTGTTTTTGCCTTAAAATCAGGAAGAGTGGAAGAATGTTTACTATTACTATTCTTATTCAACACAGTATGGAATTTCCAGCCAGTGTAATAAGAAAAGTAAATGATATAAAAGGCATAGAGTTTGAAAAGAAAAAATAAAATAAAATGGTCTCTATTTGCAGATGATGTGATTATCTGTGTAAAAAATCTACAGAGTACTCTTAGAATGAATAAGTGAGTTCAGCGAGGTGGCAGAATGCAAAATAAGCATGCGAGCCATTCACATTTCTGTATACTAGCAATGAATACATGAACACTGAAATTAAAAATACAATACCACTCATAATTTCTAAATAAAATTTCCAAATAAAATGCTTATATGTAGATCCAACAAAACATTTGTGGTGTTTGTATGCTGAAAGTGATACAAGACTGATGAAAGAAATCAAACAAGATACACATAAATGGGGAGACATACCATACCCATGGATTGAAAAAGTCAACATAGATAAAGTGTCAGTGTTCACCAATTGGTATACAGATTTAATGCAATTCCTATTAAAATTCCAGCAAAATTTTTGTCGATATAGTATATATGAAAAAGTAAATGAGCTAGTATAGCTAGAACATTCTGGAAAAAGAAGAAGAAAGTGGGAGGGAGAACTCTACCTAAATTAATGCTTACTACATAATTACCATAATCAGAACAGTGTGGCTGGCAGAAATGTAGACACATAGATCAATGGAACATAACAGAACCCAGAAGTTGATCCATAAATATACCCAAATTATTTTTTAGAAACGTACAAAAATAATTCAAAAGAAGAAGTACAGCCCTTTAAGGAATGGTGCTGGATCACAAACTTAAATGCAGAATGTAAAACTATAAAATATTACAGGAAAAAAAAAACATAGTACAAGATATTTGCTACAGCGAGGCAAACAATTCTTAGACCTAATACCAAAACCATGACCTATGAAAAGAAAAACAGATAAATTAGACTTTCCCAAAACTAAGAACTTTTGCCCTGTGGAAATTCTGTAGGAAGATTCACAGGAAAACTGGGAGAAAATATTTGCAAACGATGTATTTACAAAGGACAACTAACTAGAATATAGTCAAAAGAACTCTCAAAACTCAATAGTAAAATATAAACAAGCCAATTAGAATATGGGCAAAAGACATGAACAGACATTTTGCTGAGGAGGATATACAGATGGCAAATAAGCCCAAGAAAATTTCCTCAATATCATGAACCATTGGGAAAATGCAAATTAAAACCCTAGTGAGATATCACTACACCTTCAGAACAGCTAATGTAAAAAATACGACACCACCACATGCTGACAAGGATGTACAGAAACTGGATGAATTAATAAATTATTGGTGGAGATGTAAAATGGCACTGCTGCTTTGGAAAATAACATCAATAATTTTTAAAAGTGAAACATGCAACTATCACATGATTCAACAATTGTGCTACTGGGTATTTATCCCAGAAAAATGAAAATGTATTTTCACACAAAAACCTGTCCATGAATGTCCATAGATACTTTATTCATAATAGCCCCAAACTGAAAACCACCCATATGTCCTACATTGGTGAGTGGTTAAACAAGCTATGGTACTACTCAGCAACAAAAAGGGATGGACTGTTCACACACACACACACACACACACACACACACACACACACAATACTTTGGGTGAATCTTCGGAGTATTATGCCGCAAAAAAGAAAAGCCAATCTCCCAAATCACAAGCTATGTGATAAGATTTACATATCATTTTTGAAATGACAAAATTTTAGAAATGGAGAACAGAGTAATGGTTGCCAATGGTTAGGGATGGGGTGGAAGAAAGGTGAATGTGGTTATAAAAGGGATCCTTGTGGAGATGAAAAGTTCTACATCTTAACAGTATGTATCAATGTCTATATCCTTGCTGTGATATTGTACTGTAGTTTTGCAAGGTGTTACTATTGAGGGGAAAACACTGAAACTCTCTGTATTATTTTTTAACTGTATGGGAATCTACAATTATCTTAAGTAAAAAGTTTATTTTAATAAAAACATTAAAAAAACTCATAATTTGAAGTATTATCTTCTGGCTGTACTACTCACTATCACTCTTCATCACTGCCCTCTACCAGACGGGAGTCAATGGGTGATTTGACTAGAGAGGGGGGGGTGGGAATGGTGAGAGGGTGGTTGTTTCTGTGTTTATTTTGAACGTAGGACCAAAAGGATTTGCTTATGGATCAAACTTGTGAAATAAATTGAGGAATCCAAACATGATACCACACTTGTCCTGAACCATCCAGAAGATAGATTCATTATCTAGAGAAATGGAGAAGATTGAAAGAAGAGCATTCTTGTGGGGAATTTGGGAGTTCGGTATTGGATATGTTGAGTTTGAGATTCCTAGTCAGCCTCCAAGTGGAGACCACTGACCTAGACTCTCCATTCCGATAATTACAGGCTGTTGTTGTTCCTTGTGATTAAGCCCCTATCCCAGTGGTCGGCAATCTCATTAGTCAACGGAGTGGCAAACCGTGACTCGAGAGCCATGGTGTGCCGACCAGTGGCCTAGGTGATATGTATAGGAGAGAAGCAGCTGGGTCTGAGGCCTGGGACTCCATCCACAGTTCACAGGCCAGAGAAATGAGGATAAAGCAGCCAAGACACAGAAGCAATGCCCAGTGAGAGAGAGGAGAGACTTGAAAAAGTGACGTATGGGAAACCAAAGCTTAACTCCCTGATGGTTCCTCCTTGATCCTTTCCATTGATGTGTTGACCTCTGGTTTCACTCTTAGCCCTTTTAACCGCCATGTATATTCAGATTCTCCCCAAACCATTGTCTTCAGCATTGAGCTCTCCCTTGAAGTTCCAACTCATAGAAGCCATTGATTATTGGATATTCTGTTGAGACAGCACATCGGTACCTGTCTAGTTATTCATTAATGCTAGCAAATCACCCATAAACTTGGTAGCTTCGAACAATAACAATAATTTATTATCTCTCACAATTTCTATGGCTCAGGAACTTGGGATTGGCTTGGTTGGGCAGGTGTTGGCCTGGGTTCTTACAGATGGATGCAAAGGGCTGGGGTTGTAAACATCTGAAAGCTCACTCATTCACACAGTCTGGCACCTGGGCTGGGAAGATTCAAACCATTGGTGCAGGTATACCTCATCAATCTTTGAGTTATACAATACACAATGCAAGTGCAGGGTGTGACATTTTTCAACATAAATAAAGTGGTATCCACCACCCTCCAACTCTCAGAGCTGGCACAGGCTACGTGCATACCAGAACTCAGTGGTTTGGAACCAGAAGCAGATGTTGGTTTTCCATATAGGAGACAGAATCTTACATAAAGGCTAGGATCGTCCCTGTGTGTCTATCATTGATAGTTTGTCCTTCTGGAATGCGATTGCACCAGAGCCAAAATGGTTTATTTCAATCCCTAAAATCACTGCACCCCGCCATCTATAATAATAAACAGTTTAATATGCTAATTAGACCAGACATCCTTCTGGACAACCTTCCGGATGACCTTCCAAATGAAGCCGGGGCTGCGAGGGAAGCTGGTACTGGCAGCCAGGGGAAGGAAGGCCCGCTCTCGCGTGCATTTTGCGCATCAGGCCTCTAGTAAGGCATGTCATAGGCAAAATCCACCATGTTGACAATCCCAACAAGCCTCTCTGTGAGCTTTGGGGATTTCCATTGCCCAAGCATCTATGTATCAGGGTTATTGGATATTCCACTTTACCAAGACCAGCGTCTCAGTTTTTATACCTGTTGTTGCATTCTAATCTATACTAATAAAAGGGTAATATGCTAATTAGACCAGACATCTTCTGGACATTTTTCAGATGTCCTTCCAGACAAAGCCATGGTGGCAGGGGCCGAGGCAGAGGTGGTTAGGGGTTATCAGGCTGGCAGAGGGGAGTAGTTAGGGGGCAATTGGGTCAGTAGGAGGGAGCAGTTAGGGGGTGATCAGATTGGCAGGCAGAGGTGGTTAGGGATGATCAGGCAGGCAAGCAGAGGTGATTAGGGGCAAACAGGCAGGCAGGTGAGTGGTTAGGAGCCAGTGATCCCAAACAAGCAGTCAGACATCTTCTGAGGGGTCCTGGGTTAGAGAGGGTGCAAACCAGGCTGAGGGACGCCTCCATGCACAAATTTTGTGCACCCGGCCTCTAGTTTATAATAAGTGCCTTCTTTTTCACTCTCAAAACTGTCCTGGTTACCTGACAAATTATGTATATAATTTCCTCCTTGTTTCAGAATTGGGCTGGAAGTGCAAATTATTTCTCCAGGAAGCAACAAAATGATGTATCATCGAAGGATTCTGAATTATTTTCCTTGCTACTTCATAACTGTAATGTTGCTACTGTTAATGAATTGTAATGTAAATATCTGTGTTTTCCTGTGGTCTTAGACTCTACAGTAGCAGTTCTCAACCTGTGGGTCGCGAACAGCTAGCAGGGTCACCTAAGACCATCAGAAAATACAGATATTTACATTGTGATTCATACCAGTAGCAACATTACAGTTATGAAGTAGCGACGAAAATAACTTTATGGTTGGGGGTCACCACACCATGAGGCACTGTATTAAAGGGATGCAGCATTAGAAAGGTTGAGAACCACTGAAAGAAAGCACTTATCCCAGCCAATCCCTCCTCACCCCCCTGCTCTGTACTGGAGGAAGCTGTGCCAGCTTACAAACATCCTGAAAAAGCTTCAACACTTTATCTATTTTTATTCTTTCAAATACATTTTATTGTATTTCTTTGCCTCTGCTTTTGATTCGTCGGCAAAGAGAACACCTGTGCAGATGGCTGCAGGAGAGCGTTCAAACTCGCTGAGTTCAGAATATTCTCAGGCTTTCACTGCCGCGAGATGTTTATGTAGAGGCAGTAGTTTGGGTGCCACATTTTTCGATGGCTATTTTCTACTGGAAACATACCCCCACATTTCAAACGAGGGCCAAGAGAGTGTTAGTGTTAGTTATGAAACACCTGGCTCTTGAACATTAGATAGCTATCCTCTAATAGTGCCACTGTTTAATATATTTTCAAACCAGCAACGTGTCTCCTTTAAAAGTGCTCTTTTTGCGGTCGTGTCATCATCCTGTTTTTTTAAAAAAATATATTTTATTTATTTTTTACAGAGAGGAAGGGAGAGGGATAGAGAGTTAGAAACATGGATGAGAGAGAGACATCGATCAGCCACCTCTTGCATGCCCCCTACTGGGGATGTGCCCGCAACCAAGGTACATGCCCTTGAGCGGAATCGAACCTGGGACCTTTCAGTCCACAGGCCAATGCTCTATCCACTGAGCCAAACCGGTTTCAGCTCCTTATCCTGTTTTTGAAGAGAGGAGCAGGTTGGCAGATTTGCCACATAGATTAGCAGCCAGTCTCATGTTCAGAAACTGTAGGGGGAAACCCCGCTTGATTTGAAGTGCTGAAGCCTCAGCCATATGTAGTGTGCCATAGCTCTGTCCACATTCAACTTCCATGTGGCGATATAGAAATAAAACCATCTTACTTATTTTTCTGTATTTGTCTTCCTTTTCAGTTTAAAAAGAGTCTCATGTTCAATTCCATTTAAGAAGGCTATTCTCCCTTACATTTAGAAAGAATGCCTAAAGATCAAGAAGAAAAAATCAAAAGCCAAATTAAAAATGGAAAAAATAAAGAGTCCACAGCAAAATATGAGCAAATGATTCTTAAATATAAGAAGATATACCCAATTTCATTAATATTAAGTGAAAACTACACGGAGACTACACTTCTCATCTGTTCACCGGGCGAACATTTAAAAACTGGACACAGCATTCTGCAGGTAAGGTTGCGAGGGAGCAGGCGCTACCCTACATTGCTAGGCGAGTGAAAAATGACGGTGTTACCATGGAGAGAAATGCACCAACATACATCCCCTGTCTTTCCTAATGGAAATAGAGTCATTAGCATCTTTACATCTAATCAGATTAGAGAGCCAATTACAGAAACCCCAGAAGCAATTTAGAAAGCTCATTCTTAAAATTCTCTTCCTCTAGAACCACTCTGAGTGGCCCAATCCCTATTAGTCAGGATGGTCCAGAGAAACGGAATTAATAGGAGAGAGAGATGATACACAGATATAACATTTATTTTAAGAATTGGCTGGTGCAGTGATAGATAGAGGCTTAGAAGCTCCACCCTCTTCCTGCTCCAAATTGGAGAACCGGAGGCAAGCCGGCGCTGTAATTCAATTGGAGTCTGAAGGCCCACGAGCCTGCTGCTTTAAGTCCTGGTCTGAGTCCAAAAGCCTGAAACCAGGAGCACCGATGTCTGAGGACAGGAGAACGTGGAAGTCTCAACTCAAGCAGAGAGCAAATCGTCCTTCTTCCATCCTTTTGTTCTATTCGGGCTCACAAGGGGTTGGACCGTGCCCACCTACATTGGTCAGGGCAGATCTCACGGATTCAAACATCTCCAGGCTCACCCAGAAGTAAGGTTTGCCAGTAACCTGGGCATCCCTTAGCCCAGTCAAGTTGGCACATAAAATTAATCATTATAGCCGAAACTGGTTTGGCTCAGTGGATAGAGTGTCAGCCTACGGACTGAAAGGTCCCGGGCTCGATTCTGGTCAAGGGCATATACCTTGGTTGCAGGCACATCTCCAGTGGGGTGCGTGCAGGAGGCGGTTAATCGATTTCTCTCTCTCATCCATGTTTCTGACTCTCTATTCCTCTCCCTTTCTCTCTGTAAAAAATCAATAAAATATATGTTTTTAAAAATTAATCATCACAGCTCTGGCTGATGTTGCTCGGTGATTAGAGCATTGGCATGTGCACCGAAGGGTCATGGACTTGATTCCTGGTCAAGGGCATGTACCTGGGTTGTGGATTCACTTCCCACCCCTGATTAGGTGCATGTGCAGGAGGCAACCAGTTGATGTGTCTCTCACATTAATGTTACTCTCTTTCTCCCCCCGCCCTGCCACTTTATGCTGCATCTGGGGTAATGTTTTCATATATACTATCTAGTTCACTAATTTTCTCTTCACCTTTGTCTAGATTGCTTTTTAGTTTTTTAAAATAGTTTATTATTTTATTTTTTAAGTATATTTTTTTATTGATTTCAGAGAGGAAGGAAGGAGAGAGAGAGAGAAACATCAATAATGAGAGAGAATCATTGATTGGATACCTCCTGCACACACACCCTCCCCATCCCCCGAGGATCGAAACGGAAACCCAGGCATGTGCCCTTGGCCAGAATCGAACCTGGGACCCTTCAGTCCCCAGGCTAATTCTCTATCCACTGAGCCAAGCTGGCTAAAGCTAGAGTGTTTTTAACCTGTGCACTGATTTCTTTCTATGACTCTATTTTTCAATTTTTAAAAATCCTCTGCTAAGGCTATTATTTTAATTGATTTTCAGACAGAGTTAAAGGGAGGAAGGGGTGGGACAGAGAGAGAAAGAGGGAGGGGAGGGGAAAGAGAGAGAGAGAGAAAGAAAGAGAGAGAGAGAGAGAGAGAGAGAGAGAGAGAGAGAGAGAGATTAATGCAAGAGAGACACATTGATTTATCATCTTCTGTTCCTGCCCCAGACTAGGACCAGGGATTGAACCTGCAACTGAGGTGCGGGAAACCGAACATAGTTTCACTAATGGGAAGATGTTTGTGGACAGGAAGCCGGGAAGGCTAGTCAACAGCCTTAATGGCTCTGACCACTCATTGTTTAGTTGAGACAATGCTAGCTGAAGGGGCCTCCACCTCTGTTTGATTTTTGTATCTTTGTTCTCGAAATTTCCTGCCTAAAGGCTGTGGGTGTGTCCCAAAGCCTCAATACAATGGCAAGGCCAGAGCAAGAGAGTCTTCTCACTAGAGGAAGGCTCTCACCTGTCCCCCCAATATTCCTAAGTTAATACTTTTCTAGTCTCTTCATTTGCGTGCGGCCTCCTCCAGAACCCAAACCCCGAACCATGCGGGATGTGAAAGGGGTTTCCACACTGAGGTATGTGCCCTTTTTCCAGGGATCGAACCCCTGACCCTTTGGCCATGGGCCAATTCTAACCACTGACAAAACTGGCCAGGCTATGACTGTGTTTTTCATTACTAGAAACTCTGTTTGGTTCTCATTTAAATCTTTCTAGTCTTTTTTTTTTTTCATATTATTTTGGTCTTTCATTTTGGTTTCTCTTCTCTCTTTTAAGTCTTCAACTATTTAAAATAGTTATTTTCTAGTGTCTTTAAGATGATCCTGTTAAGCCCGGAATGCAAGCCGCACTCACAGAGCACCAAGAAACGATCTCATGTAAAAACAAAGGGGTTTATTCAGACCAGCATGCTGGGGCTCACAACATATTCTGAAAGCAGAGCAGAGGCTGAGAGCCCCGAGCCTTTGTTACATGACCGTTTTATACTGGGGGTCGGGGGGGGGGTGGAGAGCTGTTTGAATTACTGAGTTGGCCTATCCTGATAGGCCAGGTAGGGGAGTTGGCCCATCCTGATAGGCCAGGTAGGGGCCGGGGTCTGCTTAGGCAGGTACGGGATGTGGAGTCAGGAAGCAGTCTAATAGCAGGAAGGAGTGGTTTTGCCTTATTAGGTTATCTCCCGGCACATTCTTGCTGGATTACCTAAGGGTGGGTTGGGTAACTGGCAAGTCTCTTTGTCTTGTTAGGGGCGTAGTCACCTAAGATGGAGGAAGCTGGAAAGAATTCCCCTTTCAATCCTATTATATCCAATTTATGGTGCTGATTTTCTTGTTTTCTGAGTTTCGAACTGTCCCTCACAATGGATGCATTCTTTTATTCATCCAGAACCTTTTCATGTGAATTTCTATTGAGCAGTTCCTAACCGCCCCCCTGAGTCGTGTGAATTACTAGTTGTGAAAATTGATCTGAAAAGTGCTTTTGCATTTATTTTAGCTGAGAATTCTGGAGGGTTCAAATGTTCTAGATGCATGTTTGTTTTAGCTGTTTGGCTGGGGTTTTCTGCGCCACACAGGCAATGTGAATTTGAATTCTATATTGAACAGAGCAAAATCCTGGGTTTCTGTTTCCTATAGATGACGTTTTTCTTATGTATATATATATTATTGCTTTTTTACAGAGAGGAAAGGAGAGGAATAGAGAGTTAGGAACATCAATGAGAGAAACATTGACCAGCTGCCTTCTGCACGCCCCCCACTGGGGATGTGCCCGCAACCAAGGTACATGCCCTTGACTGGAATCGAACCTGGGACCTTTCAGTCCGCAGGCCGACGCTCTATCCACTGAGCCAAACCGGTTACAGCTAGATGACATTTTTCAACCCAAGTGCCCAGACACCAGCTTCTTCATAACTTTCCAGGGTCAGAGTTACTCCCTTAACGAGCTTTGCAGTCCCGTTTTCAGAACCGGAATGGGACAGCTGTCTGAGGTGTGCTCCCCTGCATGGGCAGAGTCTAGAGCAGTGGTTCTCAACCTTCCTAATGCCGCGACCCTTTAAGACGGCTCCTCATGTGGTGGTGACCCCCAACCATAAAATTATTTCCATTGCTACTTCATAAGTGTAATTTTGCTACTATTATGAACTGTAATGTAAATACTGTATCTGATAGGCAGGATGTATTTTCGTTGTTACAAATTGAACATAATTAAAGCATAGTGATTAATCACAAAAACAATATGTAATTATATATTGTGAAATATTTATTTCTAATGACAAATAAATGAAATGTTGTCTTGAATCGTGGTGTGGCATGGGCAACAGTCTTCCTATGACAACAGTAAACTACATGGCTACACTTTGCTACACCGAGGAGCGGTGTGTTGGTTCCTAAGACCATGGGAAATAGGTGTTTTCCAATAGTCTTAGGCGACCCCTGTGAAAGGGTCGTTCGACCCCCAAAGGGTTTGCAACCCACAGGCTGAGAACCGCTGGTCTAGAGTCTCTTCCTATGCCACCCAAGTACTCTAACCCGGGTGTGGAATCTTCAAGGTCCTGTGCTACCTGCTTAGTTGTACTGCCCTGACTTGAATTCCTTTCTTCCTGTCTGGCATTGGGCATTCCCCTCTTATCACTGTCTGAACCCACTTATATTTAAGTCCTGCAGATAATTTCCCCCAGCGTTTCTGTGTGTTAGTGATAAGAAAGAGGTCTTACTTATGAGCTCAGTCTGTCTTATTGCTGGAAGAGGGCTATGGCTGATTCTTGTAAAAATGTTTCAGAACTCTTCAATCTCGTTTCTCTGATTTATTTCCAGCATTTTTCTGTGATGGGGGACTGGCTTGGGGTGGGGGGGGAGATGAACTATATAATATTCCTAATATAAATGAACATACTATCTAGCAAACAAATCAAAGAGACACAGAATTAATGTAAAATCAGTTCCCAAAAGATGATATATGTGTGTATGCTCTTAATGATATACAATGTGAATGTCCGATAATAGCTTAAAAATGGGAATCAAAAAACAGTCAGGATTCCTTGCCTTATGCCCAATTTTTCCTTGAGAATAAATTGCATTTTCATTGCATTATATTATACGACATCACTGCAATTATATAAGACTTGTTGGAATTTTGAATGCTTCTCTTTATCATTTTGAGTATGTACGTATATTAAATGTGGCAAGTGTTCTATAATCAAAATTTCTTGACTAAAAGTACAATTGAAAACACAATTGTTCAAAAATGCCTACAAACACATTGCAAAAATTAGTTAGACTCCAAAACAAATTACAGAGCTTCTAAGAGTAAATCTCTAAAGCAAACCAGACCACTATCTTGGGCCTTGGACAAAGGACCGCTTTAACTGGTATTTAATACAGTGGTACCTCGAGATACGAGTGCCCTAACATACGAGATTTTTGAGATACGAGCCGTCGAGCGAGCGATTTTTGCTTTGAAATACGAGCAACATTTGAGATACGAGTAATCACGCGGATCAGCCGGCTGCACACGACCCACCAGTTTACCGTGACTCAAGCGTCTCATAGTTTCCCACACCTCAAGGTTATGGAATGATTTAAACTCATATCTCGAGGTACCACTGTATATTGATATTCCAAGAGAAAGACAAACCATTTTCAAAAGCAAAAATGATTTTGGAGAGCTTTCTGATTTCTCCCAAGCAGTTTTAGTAACCTCTAGACTTCGTGGCTGGAAACTACTTATCCTGTTTCGCAAACCATCATTAAGGTGTAACAGAAGGTTGCATTTTTCATGTCGCGCAGTTCTGAAAGATGATAAAAAGGATCCTTTTGACTTTTCTGAGTTCCACAGAGAAAAATGCTGATAAGAAAGAAAGGGAGAAAAAAAAAAAAACACACATGCTAGAATTCTGTAACACAAACAAGACACACAAGCCATTTTCTTAACTTCACACCGTTCAGGAAAGTGACAAAATACCAATTTCCGCAAGATGGCCTGTCTTACAGATATGGAACACATCCCATTCACATAGTTACCTGGGGCATGCCGGGTAAGCCCGCCAAACGGGGAGCAATCGCATGCAAAGGAAAATAACCATCTTCTCAGTCCCCAGTGCCGGTGCAGCCCCGCAGAAAGGATGCCAGACCTTCCCCGGACATACATGTCACATCTGTGGCCGCTGCGACATCTCCAGAAAGCACCACTTCGAGCAGGCAGGTTTCCTTTGTGGGTGACACGCAGCTGAAGGGAGGAAATAACACGCCAGGAACAGACTTATGCCGGGGCCTTGTCCCGCTCTCTCAAGATGTTCGGGATCTTCATGCGTGTGAGCTGCAGCGTGCAAGTGGCATGTAAACAAACCTGTGTTGATTTCCAGGAAAAAGCAATGACCGTTTTAGGAGAATCGTCACATTTGTCTCCATCCATCCACATGATGTGCAAAATGGCACATTGCAGCTTGTCATCTCGATCCCGGGAAGTACAGGCAGAGGCACATCTTCAAAGGAGACCTGGGCTGTTGTGACAGACACTGTCAGGGTTTTGCTGTGTCCCCTTGTCCTTACCACTTGAGCGCCTTCCAGCCTGACTGCTGGTTGCCGGAGCCCGCATTTCTTTGCCTTGGGTGGTCCCTGCAGTCTGCTCTGCCCTCTTAGGTGGCAGGTCAGAGGTATTGGGGAATGAAGGCCAGTTGCCCACACTGATAATTTGCTTGATACCACACTCTTCCCTGGACACCTTCCCTTCCTTGCTTCGCTTTCCTGCTGCTCAAACCAACGCTTCAATCAGCCACGTGTCCTTAAGTCCTTGTTTCTGAGTCAGCCTCTGGAGCAGCGGTTCTCAACCTGTGGGTCGTGAGCTGTTTTGTGATAGTCTTAGGCTCTACAGCAGCGACCCACAGGTTGAGAACTGCTAGCAGGGTCGCCTAAGACCATGGGAAAACACAGATATTTACATTACAGTTCATAACAGTAGCAAAATTACACTTATGAAGTAGCAACGAAAATAATTTTATGGTTGGGGGTCACCACAACATGAGGAGCTGTCTTAAAGGGTCATGATTAGGAAGGTTGAGAACCACTGCCTTGGAGGGACCATTTAATCCCCTCCTTTTAGGATGCTAAAGTCCAGATGGGTGAAAGGTTTTTTCCAACTTCAAATAGCTAGTTGCTGGCAATAGTCAGACTCCAATCTCCTCTCTTCCAGCCCACTCTATTTCCTCTTTATCTTCTCTCCCTTCCCCATATCTGTCTCTACTCCACCAATGAATGAAACCAAACAGCCTACATAATCCTTTAGGAGAAAAACAATGTTAGTTATTCCTGAATCAAAAGAGAACCTTTCATAAAATCATACTAGATTTCTGTACTTAGGGCTGCCATATTTAGCAAATAAAAATACAGGATGCCCTGTTAAAAGTTGCCTTTCAGATAAACAAGAAAATATATATATTTAAGTACGAGGGCCCTGGTGCACAAATCTGTGAAGCTGCTATGGGCACAGGGGTGGGTCTTGGCCCATCCTCTGCTCCCCCACCTGGCCCCTCTCACCGGTGCTTGGTCCCATGTTTGCTGACAGCACTGCTCTGCCACCACTCCCAAGCTCCTACCTGCTGACTGCACCAGCCCCACTTACATCGCTGGTGGCACAGAGTGACTGGGGCCAGTGCCAGCAGGGGGTACAAACAGCGGCTGCTGCCCTGATCGCCCCTCAGGAGCAGGTGGACGGGGAGAGTCCCTCAGGGATGATTGGGTCTGGCAGCTGCTGTTTGCACCCTCTGATGGCGCTGAGTGACTGGGACTGGTGCTGGCTGCCAGCAGTGGGTGTAAGTAGTGGCTCTGGTGCTGGCAGCAGTTGTGAGTGCTGGGCAGGACCAGGGCATTCAGGAGCAAAGAATTTTCAATAACCATCAGAGGCTTGCCCCAATGACAGCAACTGGCACCTCGCCTTGGTCTAGCACCCCTGCTCACCTGCTCCACTATCCCACCGTGGCCAGCACCGGCCATGTTTTGCACACACCCCCTGGTGGTCAGCGCACATCATAGCAACTGGTTGTTTGGTTGTTCAGTTCCGCCACTTGATCTACTTGCATTTTAAGGTTTTATATACATAGATAAGCATGTCTCATGAAATATCTGGGACATATACTAAAAAAGTATTTGTTGTTTATCTGAAATGCACATGGAACTGTTGTCCTGAATTTAATCTGGCAACTTTCTCCTATAAAGTTTCTGAAGAAAGAACCTTTTCACTGATTCCTTCCAGTCACGTAGACACTTAGGCACTTACCTTTCTGTCGTCTTCCAAGGAAGAGCCTAACCCAGTGTGTCATTCAGCAGCTCCGTGATAAACAAGGAAATCTCCCGACTTGCCTCCCCATCTGCAGGCTGTCTGGGTTGCCAGTGCTATCTTTCTTATCAGCCAACTTACTCGGGAACCAAGCCACAGCTCTCAACTGTCCCTCCCATCTTTTATAATCAATGTAATTTGGGCAAGATGCCAGCTTTAAAAAAAATGCACAGAACCAACTCTTGTAACTATGGAGATAAGAGGGAAGGAAAACCCCTGGGGAAATAGACAAGATTACCTTTTCTTTACAGAAGCTCTTCTTAATGTAACAGGCAATAATTGGTACATACAGGGACAGGCAGAAATAGGTCTACTGTTAGGAGAACATAAAATACAGAGTTTATGCTTGTATTATTATTTATTGATTATTATATTATTTATTTGTATTACAGCTGTAAACCAGCCATTTCCTTTTCCTGTGTACATATCAAAGAGAGCAAGGGTTAATTTGATTTGGCATTTCATGATTTTGTTTTCCTTTATTACTATTATTCCGTGGCATTATAAGGGACAAGTGATGGAAATGATCCATCCAAAAGTGCAGCCCAAATGGGGTACAGGTAATAAGGGGCTCGTTGCCTTTCGAGAATTTATAAATAATAAAACTGGCAAGAAGCCATCAACAAAATAACAAGAGAGCCCACTGCATGGCAGAAATATTAGCCCATGTTACATCCAATAAGGGTTTAATCTCCAAAATTTGTAGGGAACTCATACAACTTAACAAAAGGAAGATAAACAATCCAATAAAAAAAATGGGCGAAGGACCTAAATAGACACTTTTCCAAAGTGAACATATAGAAGGCCAAGAGGCATATGAAAACACGCTAAAAATCACTAATCATCTGAGAGATGTAAATTAAAACAACAATGAGGCTTTCACCTTCACAGGTCAGAATAATAATCATCAACAAATCAACAAACGACAAGTGCTGGCGAGGACGCGGAGAAAAAGGAACCCTCGTGCACCGCTGGTGGGAATGCAGACTGGTGCAGCCACTGTGGAGGACTGTCTGGAGTTTCCTCAAAAAACTAAAAATGGAGCTCCCATTTGCCCCAGTGATCCCAGTTCTAGGAATATATCCCAAGAAACCAGAAACCAATCAGAAAGCATATATGCACCCCTGTGTTCATAGCAGCACAATTCACCACAGCTAAGATTTGGAAACAGCCTAAGTGCCGAACAGCAGATGAGTGGTTTAAAAAGAGTGGTACATCCACACAATGGAATACTATGCAGCTGTAAAAAAGAAAGAATTCTTACCATTTACAACAGCATGGATGGACCTGGAGAGCATTATGTGAAGCGAAATAAGCCAGTCAGAGAAAGATAAATATCACATGATCTCACTCGTTTGTGGAATATAATGAGCAACATAAACTGATGAACTAAAATAGTTCCAGAGACAGAGAAGCATGGAACAGGCCATCGAGCCTCAGAGGGAAGGCAGGGGAGGCTGTGTTGGTAAAGGGAGGGGTGGGGAGAAAGAGATCAACCAAATGACTTGTATGCATGCATATACATATAACCGAAGGACACAGACAGTAGGAGGGCCGGGACATGTGCAGGGGATGGGGTAGGGGAAGCAGCGGCCAGGGAGAGGTCAATGGGAGAGAAAAAGGAGACATATGTAATACTTTCAGCAATAAAGAATTTAAATTAAAAGATAAAGTAAAACTGGCTAAAAGTAGTTCTGCTTTCTATTATCGCATGTGCTGATAATTCTATAAATATGATGTTGACAAAATACTCCTCCCACAGCAACTCCCCCTCCCCACCACACACACACACACACACACACACACACACACACACACACACACTTGGGAGTTCAGATATTAAGCAAGGCCAACAACCATTTTTAAAAACACTACTTGATGGAGCCTTGCATTTTTGCTCTTTTGGTGGAAAGTCTGTAGAAAGTATAAAGAAGAGAAGAGCTGTGGATAGGGATACTTAAGCCATGATCAAAATAGCAAGAATTTTGCTGAAACCGGTTTGGCTCAGTGGCTAGAGCGTCGGCCTGTGGACTGAAGGGTCCCAAGTTTGATTCTGGTCAAGAGCATGTACCTTGGTTGTAGGCACATCCCCAGTGGGGGGGCCTGCAGAACGTAGCTGATCAATGTCTCTCTCTTTCATCGATGTTTCCAACTCTATTCCTCTCCCGTCCTCTGTAAAAAGTCAATAAAATATATTCTTAAAAAATAGCAGGAATTTTGCTGGCTGGCATGGCCCAGTGGTTGAACGTCGAACTATGAACCAGGAGGTCATGGTTTGATTCCCAGTCAGGGCACATACCTGGCTTGCAGCTTGATCCCCAGTGTGAGGCGTGCAGGAGGCAGCTGATCAATGATTCTCTCTCATCATTGATGTTTCTCTTTCTCCTTCCTTCCTCTCTGAAATCAATAAAAATATATTTTAAAAGTAGCAAGAGTTTTGATGAATGGAGATTTCCCCCCGGTGCACATATAGGTCCATGCCTTGAGGTTTCCAAAAGGGAATAGGCAAGATTACAGTAGAAGGAGCACCAGAATAGGAGTCAGAATACCCGGGTGCAGGATGTAATTCCACGTCTGCATAGGTATGTGACCGAGAACAAAATAGGTGGCCTCCCCGAGCCGCAGTTTCCTTCCCTGTTAAGTAGATGCTTTAACCACACCCTGACTTGTCTACTTCACCTGCTTGTCTTGTGCAGCTAAAAGATAAAACATATAAAAGAAATTGCTTTTCAAACTGGAAAAGTGCTTTACTGATGTGAATCACTCTGTTTTAACAGAGACCAAAGTAACAGTGGCTTCAACAAGACAGAAGACCGAGTTCCCTGTAAAAGCCCAAATGTGTAAGCGGTGGACAGAGGTAGAGTGACTTGTTTCCCCAGATCACGTAGGGACCAAGGTTCTTTCTCTCTCATTGCTCCATTATCCCAATGGGTGTCTTTCTTATATTGAAGACTGAAACCGAACCACCACCATTACAGCCTTATTCTTTTTAAAAATTTCTTTATTGATTAAGGTGTTACATATGTGTCCTTATTCCCCCATTATTCCCCATCCCCCACCCCACTTATGCCCTCACCCCCTGGTGTCTGTGTTCATTGGTTAGGCTTATAGGCATCCGTACAGGTATTTGTTTGATCTCTCCCCCTTACCTCCACCCTCCCTTACCTTCCCTCTGAGGGTTGATGGTCTGATCGATGTTTCTTTGTCTCTGGATCTGTTTTTTGTTCATGTTGTACAAGTTTATATTGTACAAGCTCATTCTTACCCAAAGGAATGGGGAAAGAATAAGTGGAGAAAGTATTTTCCGTTTAGAGAATGATCCAGGAACTACACACACCACTTCTGTTCCTTTCGGAATACACTGGTACCTGGAGATACGAGTGCCCTAACATATGAGATTTTTGAGATACGAGCCATTGAGCGAGCGATTTTTGCTTTAAAATACGAGCAACATTTGAGATAGGAGTCATCGCGTGGATCGGCCGGCTGCACACGACCCACCAGTTTACCGCGACTGGAGCGTCTCATAGTTTCCCACGCCTCAAGGTTACAGAACGAATTAAACTCATATCTCGAGGTACCACTGTAGTTAAAACTGAGTTGCGTGATCTCACACTGCTGGCACAGATGCTGATAAATATTTCACCCTCAGCTGGGCATCTGTGTGTGCAGCTAAAATGTAAAGGTTCTATTGCTAAGAGTTGATAATAGATACTGTGTGGTAATGTGCTGTTCCACAACACTCACTGTCATTATTTTTCAAGCTGGTAGATAAAGGATGGTTTGTTGTTTTACTGCTCTGAGGAATGAGACCAGGAGAAAAGTCCCGTATTTCCACTGTGGTTGGTAAGTTTCAGATACATGTCAGTGTAAATTATTCTGCTATAAATGGGGATGAATTCCTAGAGCAGTGGATTTAAAAGCACTTGAATCTGGGTCCTGCGTGTGGCTGCTCTCCCAGGAGACCTTGTCGAAGTGGATTTGGACACATCTTTTTTAAAAATAGTTTATCATATATTATTTTTTAATTAAATCTTATCGAGGTTACATTAGTCAACATGAACATACAGGTTTCATGTGTGGATTGCTAAGTTACCAAATGTGTATATAGGACCATGTGCCCTCCACCCAAAGTCAGATCTCCTGTCACCTCATATTAGGATCCTTTCTCCCCCCAAATCCCCTTCCTCCGGCAACCACCACACTGCTGTTTACGTACATAAGTTTCCGCTGTATATTCCACCCATGAGTGAAATCACATAGGTTCTTAGTTTTTTTCTGTCTGATTTATTTCACTCCGCATAATGTAGTCAAGGACACATCTTTTTTTTTTTAATATATTTTAAGGGCACGTGCCTGGGTTGTGGGCTCAATCCCTGGTGGGGGCGTGCAGGAGGCAGCCAATCAATGATTCTCTCTCATCATTGATGTTTCTCTCTCTCCTTCTCCCTTCCTCTCTGAAATCAATAAAGAAATATATTTAAAATATATTTTATTGAATTTTTATAGAGATGAAGAGAGGGATAGAGAGTTAGGAACATTGATGAGAGAGAAACATTGATCAGCTGCCTCCTGCACGCCCCCCACTGGGGATGTGCCTGCAACCAAGATACATGCCTTTGACCGGAATCGAACCTGGGACCTTTCAGTCCGCAGGCCGACGCTCTATCCACTGAGCCAAACCGGTTAGGGCTCAAGGACACATCTTAAGTATAGCCCTGTGCCCCTTGGAGATCAAGCCCATATTCTAGGAGCAACATGGCATTTAGACCACCTGGCTACTGTACTGACCCCATCCAGCGAGCTCACCAGTGAGAAAGTGCTACATCATCTGCTGAGTAAGTCATCACCCTGGAAGCCGTGTCACTGCCTCCGTAATTAAACACACCCCATTAGCCATAACCCACTGCACCCGCATCAATTATGCCGGCTCGGATAGCTGCCCCAGAAACCCTCCTTTGCTGCCTTCCGCCTCTCCAGCCACGGTCCTGGGTGTATCACGCAGGTGTAATTAGAGCCGCCCTGGCTTTTCTAAGATGTCAAATTAGCACGGCCGCCGTGCCACGGTGGAATCGAAGCTCTGTTCTTCCGTGCGCTGATGAAAAGATCACTTAACCTCTTCCAAAGGCGGGCTCACCAACACCCAGCAGTATCGATGCTGTGGTAGTGAAAAATGGCTCTGCGGAGGGATAAATTAGCCCCCTGAGACCAGTAAGCGAACCCATCTTCACTGGATGGGCCAGTCTTAAAGAACCGGCTTGGTGTTTTCATCACCCTTCGCCCCCTTCATTGAAATACAGTGGTACCTCGAGATACGAGTGCCCTAACATACAAGATTTTTGAGATATGAGCCGTGGAGCCAGCGATTTTTGCTTTGAAATACGAGCAACATTTGAGATAGGAGTCATCGCGCGGATCGGCCGGCTGCACACGACCCACCAGTTTACCGTGACTCGAGTGTTTCATAGTTTCCCACGCCTCAAGGTTACGGAACGAATTAAACTCGTATCTCGAGGTACCACTGTATTCAGACACTCGGGGACCATGTATGGAGTCCAAAGTGCTGTAGCCTCCTCAGCCATGCAAGTTACCCCAGTTTGCTGGTTTTCTCCCATGTGCCCCTCAAATTTCTGAGCTTCCGCAGACTGTCAAATCTAACACCCACCTCCCTGGGACATTCTGAGAAAGTAATAGGTAAGGAGAGTACAAGTGTTTTCATCACTGGGACTATATTACTATCTTTTAAAAACAGGAGCTAATTCTTAAGAACTTAACCTCACTGAACATTGCACGTGTTAACTAAGTGATATGTCTGTTTATAATGAACAGCACTAAGGAATTACAAATGTTGTTTAGGAATCAAAAATTTACAAACTAAATTTTCTTTTTCTAAATTTTTTTATTAATGTGTTACATGTGTACATATCTTCCCATTGCCCCCCCCCCCACTCCCATGCATACCCTAACCCCTCAGTATCTTGTGTCCATTGGTTGTGCTTATCTGCATGCATACAAGTCCTTCGGTTGATCTCTTATCTACCCCACCTCTCCCTAACCTTCCCGCTGTAGTTTGACAGTCTGTTTGATGCTTTCCTGCCTCTGTATCTATCTTTTTGTTCATCAGTTTATAATGTTCTTTATTATCCACAAATGAGTGAGATCATATAGTATTTTTCTTTCATTGCTTGGCTTATTTCACTTAGCATAAGGCTCTCCAGTTCCATCCAGGTTGCTGCCAATGGTAAGAAGTCCTTTTTATGGCAGCATAGAATTCCATTGTGTAGATGTACCACAGTTTTCTGATCCACTCGTCTTAAGCTGCTTCCAAATTGTAGCTATTGTGAATTGTGCTGCTATGAACACAGGGGTGCATATATCCTTTCTGATTGGTGTTTCTGGTTTCTTGGGATATATTCCTAGAAGTGGGATCGCTGGGTCAAATGGAAGTTCCATTTTTAGTTTTTTTGAGGAAACTCCACACTGTTCTCCACAGTGGCTGCACCAGTCTGCATTCCCACCAGCAGTGCATGAGGGTTCCTTTTTCTTCGCATCCTCGCCCAGCACTTGTCGTTTGTTGATTTGTTGATGACAGCCATTCTGACAGGTGTGAGATGTTACCTCACTGTCATTTTGATTTGCATTTCTCAGATGATTAGTGACTTTGAGCAATTTTTTTATATGCCTCTTGGCCTTCTGTATGTCCACTTTGGAAAAGTATCTATTTAGGTCCTTTGCCCATTTTTTGATTGGATTTTTTATCTTCCTCTTATTAAGTTTATGATTTCCCTATATTGGGGATTAAACCCTTATCAGATGTAACATTGGCAAATATGTTCTCCCATGCAGTGGGTTCTTATTGCTTTGTTGATGGTCTCTTTTGTTGTGCAAAGCTTTTTATTTTGATGCGGTCCCATTTATTTTCTCCTTAGTTTACATTTTCCTAGGAGCTGTATCAATAAACATATTGCTATGAGATGTATGATACTATTTTGCTGCCTGTGGATTTTCCAAGATTTTCATTGTTTCTCTTCTTACTTTAAGTCTTTTATCCATTTTGAGTTTATTTTTATGTACAGTATAAGTTGGTGATCTAGTTTCACATTTTTTCATGTATGTGTCTAATTTTCCCAATGCTATTTATTGCAAAGACTGTCTTGACTCCATTGTATGTTCTTGCCTTCTTTGTCAAATATTCATTGAGCATAATGCTTAGGTGGCTTTCTGGGTCTATATATATGTTCTTGTGTCAGTACCAAGCTGTTTTGAGAACAGTGGCTTTGTAATATAACTTGATATCTGGTATTGTGATCCCTTCAACTTTATTCTTCTTTCTCAGTATTGCTGTGGCTATTTAGGGTTTTTTTATGCCATATAAATTTTTGGAGAGTTTGTTCTAGGTCCGAAATATGCCATTGGTATTTAAATGGGGATTGCATTGAATCTATAGATTGCTTTGGGTAGGATGGACATTTTAATGATGTTGATTCTACCAATCCATGAACATGGTATATTCTTCCACTTGTTTATATCTTCCTCTACCTCATTTTCTGAAACCTATAGTTTTCTGATTACAAGTCTTTTATCTCTTTAGTTAAGTTTATTCCTAGGTATCTTAATTTTGTTGTTGCAATGGTAGAGGATGGTATTAAGAAGAAACTGGTAGAAAGCACAGCAGATTGTGTTGGAGGATAATCTGGGGAATTCACTGAATCATATGCTCTAAATGTCTCAGCTTCTCAAACCGAGGATCCAGATGATCAGAAAAGCCCGGGCTAAATACAAAGCATCTCTCTTGATCCTCAAATCTATGCCAAAGCAATTTTCAGGTGGGCCACGTTATGTCTATATAAAACAAACATAATTATATACGTCGCAGGATGCAAAAGCTGTTGGACTTTGAAGTGAAAATGTTAAACTGTAAAGGGATTTGTACTTGCAAGAGGACCCCTTCAGACTCTGCTCCCAGAGTTCCTTGCAAGGAGCATCCCTTCCCCTCTCGTTAGGGGTCTTTGAATGGAGAAAAATGGGAAACATGACTGTTGTGTGCACATTTGCCCACTGCTGTATTTCAAAGATGCTTTAGGATGAACTCTCTTACCATGGTAACAATGCATGTCTTTTTTGATGCACTTTTTTGAGGCACTGTTCTAAGGGCTTGACCTTGGTTGTACCTCACAATAACCCCGTGAGATGGAGTATTATTACGATAACTCCAGTTTTAAAGATGTAAGAAGCTATTGTGTCGAGAGGTTAAATAACTTAGCGAAGGTCCCATGGTTCTGGATTTAAACCCAGAGGTTCTGGCTTTTGAGCCAGTGTATCCCTAATCACAGCACATACTACTCTCTCATTCAGCTGCGTGTTTTCCATATGTGCACTTCTCAGACCATAGGTTCTGATACCGGTTCAGAAAAGGTTAGTCCTGATACGATGGTCTGTAAATTTCTAGAAGAGGTAGGGTTGGAGGGGCACAATATGGAAGCTGTGTTTCACCCATGCTGGTGACAGGACAGACATGCCACAGAGGTACAGAATCCCTGCCCCCAGGCAGATCTGCACTGTAACCTTGGAACCGTGGGAATTTGTAAGTCCATTGGGTGATATGTACCTGACCACAATTACTGTTTTGTTTGTACTTACATTTTTATTTTTTATTGCTTGTAATGTGTTTCCCAAATGAAAGAATCATTTCAGAGGTGCTTTATACAAATGCTGGTTTTATAAAAATATTTCAGTGCAAGCTTTTCATAAACTAAGGATGAAAAGAAATAAAATCTGCAATTGCATAATACTTATATTTTTTTCTTTAAATGCATATACATAAATTATTTTTACTTTATTTCTAAATGCACACAAAGGTGGCTCAGCAGTATATGAATCCCTACAGCTCCACCATTCAGCAACAACCATAGACCCAGGACCAATCCCTCCCATTTTCTAAATAGAAACCGGACATCATATCATTTCACCCATAAATATTTCAGGACATATCTCCAAATGATAAGAATTATTTTATAAATAAAACCACAATACTATGATCATAATTTCTTTTTTTAAATATATTTTATTGATTTTTTTTTTTTACAGAGAGAAAGGGAGAATAATAGAGAGTTAGAAACATCAATGAGAGAGAAGCATCTATCAGCCGCCTCCTGCACACCCGCTACTGTAGTTGTGCCTGCAACCAAGGTACATGCCCTTGACTGGAATCAAACCTGGGATCCTTCAGTCCACAGGCCAACGCTCTATCCACTGAGCCAAACCAGTCAGGGCCATAATTTCTTAATATAAGCAAATAGCAGTCCATATTCCTATTTTGATAAATTATCTTTAAAATTCTGCTTGTTATACAGTTCCATACCCTTTAACTATTATTAACCTGTGTGTTTTTTTTGTTTGTTTGTTTGTTATTGTTCAGAGGACTTTTACTTTTTTTATTATGAACTGTATCAAATCCATGAATGTAAAGAAAACAGTGTAATATACCCCTGCACCCATCATTCAGCTTCAACAATGATCTCTATTTGGACAATCTGGTTTCATCTACATTCCCCTTTCCATGTCCCTCTGTCCCTGGCTGTTTATAAAATAATCCCGGACACCATTTCCTGTCATTGGGTGTGCATTTTTAGCTTGGTTGGGAGCAAGACAATGTAGAAGTATACATTAGCAGGCATTTGTATATTTATTTCATTTATAAATCCCTGGAAAATGATTAGATTAAATGCGACATTTTGAACGGATAGGATAAGCTACCACTTGGCATTTTGCTGTTTCTTATTTTTTTTTTAGCAATGTTTAAAATAAAACCAAATTCTAAACAAATGGCCCCAATAGTCTCCGGCATGAATACCAAGCAGAATTGTTGTGTCACACACATCCTGTCAGCTGTACCCAAGTCTTTAAGAGTACACATTTTCCCAAGACTAATTGAATAAAAGCGAAAAAGACAAATTTTAAGCCTAATTATAATTTCGGGGAAAAAAAATGGAAAGAGATACCCTCAGCTGGTTTAGATTTGAAATAGGGCCCGGATGATGATACTCCCGTTGGCAAAGCTCCCAGCTCCACTCACGCTCTTTCTAGATTTCAAACCTACTCGCTCCTGCTGGCTGGTTCGGTTGGGTGGAGCGACCTCCCATATACTGAACGATGGAGGGGTCAATTGCAGGTCAGGGCACATACCTAGGTTGTGGACTTGATCCCTGGGTGGGGCGCATATGGAAGGCAACCAATCTCTCTCTCTCTCTCTCTCTCTCTCTCTCTCTCTCTCTCTCTCTCTCTCTTTCTCCCCACTCCCCCATCCCTTCTTCATCATCTGGCAAGGATTTTAAAAAGTCACTGTTTTCCTAACAGCTCTCGGGAGACCTTTGAGAATGGCACATCTCATTTTGTGGGAGAAAGAAGTAGCTCCTACTTTGGGGTCTCATAAAACAACAACATAGGTCCTGATTTGTGGAGACTGACTACTGCGATGACCTTGTTTTGTCTCGTGGAGACTTACCATGAAATCCACAGGATCCCCCTCATCACCGTGAAATCATAGTGTGTCACATCATTGCTCACTCTGCTGTTGCCAGCCACAAGCGAGTGACACATGACAGCCACACTGGCTTGTATACCATTAAAAGCCTCAGGGGTCATGCAAACTTGGCATTGGTGAGGTCAGTAGCAAGAGAAGAGGTGCCGAGGATTTTCAGCGCCAAAAGAAGAACTTCTGGGCAAACAAGATGTGATGGGTTAGGATGGTAAATTGGTTCAATCCTTTCCCAAAAGGTTTGGCAGTGCCCATTGAAGTGAAGCAGGCCTATACCCTGCGATCCAGCAATTCCGCTTTCTGGCACTAGAGGTCAGAATCGTGCTGACCCTGGGGTACTGACAGAGGGGTCATGTCCTTTAGCCTGAGCTGGTGTAGGATCCATTGGTGCAGATACGGGTAAACAGTCATTAAACTCTATTTTCCATATTTGTGCACTCTCCTTTAAGATATGCCTCAAGAAAGAAAAGTAATTCATAAAAATTCCGAAGAAAGAGGCTTTTGCAAAGTGCTGGCGATTGAAGAGGGCCTCTGTCTCTGGTTTAAGACAAAATACTGTGTTCACCAGGAATTCATGGTAGCTCCCCAGTTAAAGAACCCCCAACCCAAAGGTCCCTCTTGTCTCTTTCTGGGTCCCGCTGAAATAAACACCCACCTCTCCCAGATGGACACTGCTCTATGGACAGGCACTGGTATAGACTTTACCTCTGGCACTTTTTTACTATTCAGGTTTTCTTTGATGAACTTAGGCCAATGGTTAATTGGTCGGGTTGCCTTTGACTCGCCCTTTCTTGGCAAAGCCACATCGTATCCCAAATTACTTTTTAAATTAAATTAAACGGCAGGCTCTATTGGTATTGCATAATGTTTGTTCCTGATGGATGGTAGCCTCTGCCTTTTAACATTGCCTTTGAGAATCCTTTAGTTATTCATTTGGTGCTCAGTTATAAGGGTGCATCTATTTGGTAGTGAATCATTGAAAACCACCACCGCTAAGTGTCCATGTTGCTATGCTACTAGCAGAAGAGCTGGTAAGCATTGCTTGCAGCAAGTTCCTCTCTGTTCACAGATTGCAGAGAGACCGTATTTTGTAAAGGGATGCGGAACTGTACTTGAGGTTCTCTACCTAAGAAACTCTAGCGGGACCCTGGTGAGTTCAGCATCGCCTTCATCAAGAAACCTATCCTCGCTGAGACTGGTTTGGCTCAGTGGATAGAGCACCGGCCTGCAGACTGAAAGGTCCCAGATTCGGTTCCGGTCAGGGGCATGTACCTTGCTTGCGGGCACATCTCCACTGTGGGGTATGCAGGAGGTGGCTGATTGATGTCTCTCTCTCTCATCGATGTTTCTGACTTTCTATCTTTCACCCTTCCTCTCTGTAAAAAATCAATAAAATATATTAAAAAAAAAGAAAAGAAACCTATCCTCGCCGAAACCGGTTTGGGTCAGTGGATAGAGCGTTGGCCTGTGGACTGAAAGGTCCCAGGTTCGATTCTGGTCAAGGGCATGTACCTTGGTTATGGGCACATCTCTAGTAGGGGGTGTGCAGGAGGCAGCTGATGGATGTTTCTCTCTCATACATGTTTCTAGTTTTCTATCCCTTTCCCTTCCTCTCTGTAAAGAATCAATAAAATATATTTAAATTAGCCCACAGAGATGGAGTATATCAGCGTGTACCCTGGAGAAAAAAAAACACATATGATTAAGAATTGAGCCAATCAATGGGTGTCAATCACCATGAGAAAGGCCTCCACTGACTTCTACTTCCCATCACATATCACTTCGCTAGCCCATTTCCCAGAATGCCATTGTCCTGTTCTGTAGGATCCACCAAACAAAATACAACACAGTCTTCAGTTGTATTCTCTAGCCACTTGCTCTTTTTGGTCATTTTAGACCCTTTTAAGGGAGTCCCAATAGATGGACCATATTTATGCTGGTAAAATGGCAAAAGCCAATTAACCTTTGACTTTTGACTTAACCTCTGACCCGGTGGACACCAACATTTGTATCTTCTCCTCAGCCTCTGATTGCTTTGGGAATAAGTAGGTAGAGGCTCAGAAAAGAGACGTGTAAAAAGACACAGATAGACACACATCTAGTCTCTGTGCACACGTCTTTTTTGCTGCCACTTGCTCTCTTTGATGTTGACTATTGGGCCCAAAAAAACAAGACAAGGGTACACCATCCCTCTCTTGTTTCAACTTGTGTGTGTGTGTGTGTGTGTGTGTGTGTGTGTGTGTTGGAGAATATTCTAAGATGAAGGAAACATTCAGAGTGGCAGCTAGTTTAGGGGATGAGGGGATGGATGTTACTGGAATAAAGGAACAAACAGTTGGTGCAGATACTGTCCACATCCCCTTTCCACTCCATGTTGGCAGTGTCCTACTCAAGCAGTGTCTGTGATTCTATGCCTGAGGTTTGCTTGTGGCCTCAGAGTAGCATAGAGAGGCCATGAAATAAGCCCCCTGTGAGAGTTCCTCTACTTGCTATTGAATGGATCCCTAGCCCTAGCCCTAACCCTAAGCCCAACCTTAACCCTAACCCTAACCCTAACCCTAACCCTAAACCTAGCCCTAAACCTAACCCTATCCCTAGTCCTAACCCTAACCCTAGTCCTAACCCTACCAGCTGCATTGCCCTTGGTTGGGTATATCTCCAAGGCATGCTCTGACCTACCTCCTAGAGTTTGCCAGTGAGAGGAAGCCCAGGTGCCCCCAGAGGCAAAATTCTATATAATAAAAGCCTAATATGCTAAGTGTCCAATTGGCTGAATGGCCGTTCAACCAATCAAAGCATAATATGCTAATGATAAGCTAAGCTGCTCAACTGCTTGCCATGATGGGCACTAACCACTAGGGGGCAGACATTCTGACTGGTAGGTCAGTTGCTGCTGGCATCTGGATGATTGGGACTGAGCAAAATGGGCTGGACATAGCCTCCTAAGGTCCCTCCCTGGCTGGCCAATTTCCCACATCTCTCCCCAGTCCCAATGATGCACTGGCGGGCTCCCTCGGCCTGGCCTACACCCTCTCACAATCCAGGACTCCTCAGGGGATGTTGGAGAGCCAGTTTCAGCCCAATCCCACCGGCCAGGCCAACGGTCCCCACTAGTGCACGAATTCATGCACCGGGTCTCTAGTACTACATAATGTACTCTTTCCTGCCATTCTTTTTTTTTTTTAATTTCTTTATTGATTAAGGTATTACATATTTGTCCTCATCCCACATTACCTTCCCAAACCTGCCATTCTTCCTTGCTCCCCCACTGGCCTTCGAACTACCTTCTTAAGAAATGTCTTGCCCTCAAACCCTTGTTTCAGGGTCCGTGTCTGGGCCAGATGGATTTGAACTCAATGAATCAGGCATGGCATTTAGAACTTGAAAACATGAATATTAAACTTGCCTTTGCAATTTGCTTTCGGTGACCAGAGGTGAGTTACTTTATCTCTGTGAGCCTCAGTTGTATTTTTTTTAATCTATAAAATGGGGATGAAAATATACCTTTGGCAGCTAACAGTGTCGTTGGGAGATACAAATGAAATAACTTACGTGAAAGCATTAAAAACTGTAAAGACCCACACAAATACTCATTCTAGTTCATGAGGATTATTCTCCCCTTGCCCTCGAGCCGGACTTCTTTTCAACATTTTATTTGAAATAATCACAGGCTCACAGGAAGTGATAACAATAGCACAGAGTCCCATATACCCTTCCCCCTACTTTCCCAATGGTGACATCTAATCTGATGGTAGTAGGATATTAAGACCAGGAAACTGATGTTGCTACCGTGCTGTTAACTAGACTCTCGACTTTATTCAGCTTTATGCTTTTGAAGTACTTACCAATCTGCCGTTATATTTCACTACAGTCCTCGCCTCCACTCTCCCTCTTTCTAGTGCTCTTTGAGGGGTCTAAATAGCCACTTGGATCACTAACTCTTAGTGTCAACCACAGGAGAGCAGATTCTGACTGAACAGCTTCAACCACTGTCCTAGTCAGACTTCAAAACTAGGACAGAATTCTCCTTTTAATCTAAATCCTTCTAACACTGCCTCTGGGCTCACAACAAGCAGGTTTTGCAGACCAGATCCCAAGATCCTGGATCTTGCTAGGCAACTTCCCACAATGGTGAATGCATCAGTTAGCAAAAGAGCTCTTTCCGGTGATGAATTTGATAACAGTATTTTCACTTCGAGAGTTAATACATTTTCTTTAGTTGCTTTAGGAGCCTTAGGTCAATGCTTCCTTGTTTCGTTTACTCCTTTTTAATTTTTCAAATCGTCCTGTCATCCTTTTCTTGGTACTCCTGGGACTTCACCTTTAGTGCCCAGAGAAAAAGTGGGAGGAAACATTTCTCCATCAATCCTCTCAGAGAAGAGAATGAACGTGAGGTTGTTCGCAGAAGCCTCAGTAATCTCCTATACTCTCTTTGAGTGCAACTATTATTCCTCATTGAACAGATAATTTATCTCCTCCCTGAGTGGCTTCTAGGTTAACAGTTAACAAAAAATGGCATCTTCTCAAACCCTTCCAAGTACAAACCCTTGGAATGCACAGACTGCTTCTGTCAACAGTATTTTAAACCAAGACAACAAAATGAACCAGAGCCATCCATGTCTCTAAAACAGCTAGCATTTCCCTTTCTTCTTAATGCCCATGCTGATCATTCTCATCTTCTGAAAACACTTTAAAACATACATTTTCAAGGACCCAAGCTTGTTCCTCTTGGGTCCATTTTCCAAATGCTGGAGATATTCCTCTCTGAGCCAACCCTCCATTATTTTATCACTAATAGTCCGGTGCACAAAATTCGTGTACAGGGTGGGTGTCCCTCAACCCCACCTGCACCCTCTCCAATCTGTGACCCCTCACTAAACTGGCACTCTGACATCTTTCTCATAATCCAGGACCACGGTCTCCTAACTGCTTGTCTGCTTGCCTGATTGCCCCTAACCACTCTGCCTGCCAGCCTGCTCTCCCCTAACTGCCCACCCTGCCAGCCTTCTTGATCCCAACAACCCCCTCACCAATCTTGTTGCCCCCAACTGTGCCCCCCCTACCCGCTGGCCTGCTCACCCCCAACTGACCCTCCCACTGACCTGGTTGCCCCCAACTGCCCTTCCCGCTTGTCTTGATCACCCCTAACCGCCTCTGCCTCAGCCCTGTCACCATAGCTTTGTCCAGAAGAATGGCTGGAAGGTCTCCTGGTCTAATTAGCATGTTACCCTCTTATTAGTATAGGTAAGTTCTCTCTAGGGGTTCTTCCCTTCATTCCAGGCTTCAAGATATTAGCTCTACAGATATTATTCCAAAACTAAATCTCATTCTCAACCTCACTCAAGAAATGTGAACCCATATTCCACTTGCCTTAAAGCCCCATCTCAATTGGTGGGATTCTATTCTCACAGTTTGCTTGGACTCAACTCTCTCGGGCTTCTTCCATTCCTTATTAAGTATTTCCTGGAACTGATTGAGGGTTTGGGTCCAGGCAACTGGACAAACTCAACAAAGCTTTAGCAAAACATCACAGGCCAATGCAAAGGGACGAGAGCCTGGCTCTGCTGATTCCAGCCCATAAATCAAACACTCCAGCACTCCATGCCAGTTCCAGATCACTGGCTTTTGCTTCGGTTATTCTTGATCAAAGCCGCTCTACTGATCCTTTTCCATCTGTGAAATTCCACCCGGACTTTAAGGATCTGGACTTGCCTAGCCTTGCTTGTATCATTGTTGGCACTAGTGCTTTACCACCTGGTCTTGTTTACTCATTTCTATGTCCTTTTGATTCCTCAACTATATGGCAAGCTCCTTAGGGACAAAGATAGTAACTTCTACTTTTCTTCAACCTCCACGGCATCTAGGGATCTTCCTCATCCAGAGAAATGGCACCATCTATTTCTCATGATGGGTTCATATCCATATTCCGCCAATTTCATCAAAATAAAAGATCATGAGACCAATACCAACAGCTCTGATGTGCCACAGCCTTCTCTGACCACCTAGCCTAATGTAAGTGCCCTACATGTATGACATTACCCAGTTTTTGCATCTTCATAGCACCTATTGCTCCATGAAATTATCATGTTCACATGCTTCGTTGTACCCACAATACCCTTCTTGCAGGACTATGGTTCTTCTTCTTCCAGCTGTTGGGAGTGATAGCTGCCGACTGTCCCTCTGAGAATTGTCCTCGGAAGGGACCATATAACTTTTAATCACACTCCTGCCAGGGGAAGCCTGGATTTAATGACTGGTCCCAGTGGGGTTACAATGACCCACATGCTTGCCTTGTCTGGGGCAATTCCAAAGGGCCATCTCCAGTTTTTGAGCTTCTTGGGGTTTACAGAAGCCTCTGTTACACCTGCGTCCCAGTTCATCTTCTCCCAGACAGTCTGTCTTCCCTCATCCCCCTCCCAGGGTCTTTCCTAAGAGCATCCATCCCATCATGCAGATCTCCATTGCAATCTATTTCCAGGGATCTCAGCCTAAGAGGGTTTACTTGTTCATCGACTGTTCTCCTCACTAGAATGGTCCATGACAGCAGGGACCTTATCTGTCTCGTGTACTGATGGACCTAAAATAATGCCTGGTGCTCAGAAAATATTCGTGGACTATGAATGAATGAATAAATGGCATTTATTTCTTGAAGTCTCACAATGCTATCTCACTTTCCATAGGGGAAAAAAAAAACAAGCACAGAGAGGTCAATTAAATCTCCCAAGCACACACAGCCAGTCAGGTGTGGAGCGAGAACCACACTTGTTTGAGTCGTTATGCATGCTTTTTTCAAAATTAAGTGTGACCTCTTCATGTCTTGTCATTGTGGGTAGTACCTCCTGTTTGGCTGGGGACCACCTGTCTGGCTCTCGTGGTCTGGCTCACTTGTTGGTGCAGTGGGAAAGGAAAGCTTGATTTAGCCTTTAACTCTTCCCCACTCTCTGTTCTCTACCTCACTCACCCCATGGCAGTCTGACTGATGAAGATGATGCGGATACTGACCTCAGAACTGTGTTTTGACTGGTTCTTTGTTTTACCATATTCTTCCTAGTATTCCTACCATCTACTTTAGCTGGTGAAGTCACAGTTTTCTGTAAAGCTCAGGTGGGTCTCCCTTGTGTAAAGTGAGCTTCACCTTTGTGAACTAACCTCTCTCTCTCTCTCTCTTCTTGCCTCGGCCATATAGTCTCGCCTCTGCTCCGTTTTTCCAGGGAATATAATAATGGGTCCCAGCCAGTCTCTGGGCTGTTATGCAAATAGGAATCTTCTAGCACCTCCACACCCACTTGGGAATCTCCGTATTTAATTAACTTAAGCTTAAAACACACTAACACATACACTCTTCTACATGGGGTTAAATGGCATTAACATTACTCTATTTTGGGGTGTGGCTCAACTTTTAAGGATAGGGATCACAGGATTTTATGGCTTTGGTGACTCAAGGGCACGATCTCATTAAACTCCTACAATTATCACCTACTCACAGGGTATCCAATGGATTGGTGCCCCTGCCAATATTTATGTATTTGGGGCTATTTTAGGTGCATGCGATTTTAGAATTATTTTATCTCCCTGAGGAATTGAATCCTTTATACTGATCTAGTGAGCCCTTTTCACTCTAATCATGCATTTTATCTTAAAGTCTATACTTCCCAATGTAATTGTCTGGTGTGTTTCTCTCCCTACACACACACACACACACACACAGAGTTATTTTCTGCCCTTCTGCGTTCTGATGCCTTTAAGTGTGGCCCTCATAGTGGACATAGAGCTACATTTAAGAGCATCCTATCTGAAAATTTCTGTATTTTTAATTGGCTAGAGTAATAATGGGACCCATTATTATATTCGCTGTAGATAGTCCTGGAAAAACTGAGCAGAGGCGAGACTATATGGCCGATGCAAGAAGAGAGTGAGGTTAGTTCACAAAGGTAATATATGGTAATAATAATTAGTTCACTTGCATATGTGGTAATAGTAATTAGCATATTTGAATCTGTTTGCCGCTTGGTTTTTAACTCTTTTTATTTGTCCTGCTCTTTTTGGGAATTTTTTTCTTTACCATTTATTGCCGTTTTTTGGAGTGTTTGTCTTATTGTCAGTTGGTGAGCATTTGTTTATTTTCTTATTTCATTGATCCTTTTTACTTGTTTGGACTCTATGGACTCTTTTTATTCATGTATTGGTTACTCTTAAATTTTTATCATGTATATTTAACTTACAAAGTCAAAAATTAAATAATATTTCAACTTCCTTATAGAATAGGGATTGGCAAACTGTGGCCCAGTGATCAACTCTGCTTACCACCTACTTTTGTAAATAAAGGTATTTTTCTTTCTAAAAGAAGTTTATTAAGTACAGTCAGTATATAGTATTAGTTTCAGGTGTACAGTGTAAATCAAGTTTTACTGGCACACAGCATGGTATTTCATTTGTGTACTGTCTATGGCTGCTTTCACACTACAGTGACAGAGTTTCATAGTCATGACTAAGACTATATGGCATGCAAAACTTAGAATATTTACTATCAACTCCCTTACTGAAAAAGTTCGCCAACCTCTGTTCTCTAATATTACTCCTAAGATCTTGAGAGATTTTAACGCTGATCTCCCCATTCCTGATTTGTATGTGATTATTGTTCAATATTTTATTTTTCTCATTTTTTAAAAATATATTTTATTGATTTTTTACAGAGAGGAAGGGAGAAGGATAGAGAGTTAGAAACATCGATGAGAGAGAGAACATCGATCAGCCGCCTCCTGCATGCCCCCCACAGGGGATGTGCCCACAACCAAGATACATGCCCTTGACTGGAATCGAACCTGGGACCCTTCAGTCCACAGGCCGACGCTCTATCCACTGAGCCAAACCGGTTTCGGCTGGAGAGCATTTTAAATGGGATATGCTTTTTATTCTTCTACCTTCCAAATTGATGGAATATGGAAACAGCCATTTTGGACTGTGAAGTAAAAACCAAGTCTTGGCGCTGGCAGAGCACTGAAACAGAACGAGCCTGTGATAGCACGGATTCTGAAGTCACTACAGTAGTCTTAATTGCTTATATTTATTTGAAAGATAAAAAAATATGTATTTTTTTTTAACTTATGCCCCTGTGGGTTATTTTTCTTTTTTGGCTGAACCTAATCCTACTACTACTTTTCATGCAACCGAAGTGAATGCCCTTAACTGGAACTGAGACTCTTCAGTCCTTGGACTAACGCTTGAGTGGCCTGAGCAAAACTGGCTATGGGACCGCCTTACATTTGGTGAGGGTACGTTCTTAATACCCTCCAGAGTAACTAGCACATAGCAGATATTTATTAAATGTTTATCAAAATATCGTCCTGAGTTAAAGGAGCATGGCATTTGGCTCCAGAGAAACATTAGGAACTTTATACTAGTATTCACAGAAATGGGCTAGGTGTTCTTTTTAGTTTCCTATAACTGCAGACAGGTGAAGTTATTTAGTGGGCAATTACTAGACTTTAAATATTCAAATCACCTTAAGAAATACCTGTCATCCCCTTCTGCTTTATCTTTCATGGCCACTTTATTTTATTTTATTTATTTTATTTTTAATATATTTTATTGAGTTTTCACAGAGAGGAAGGGAAAGGGATAGAAAGCCAGAAATGTCGATGAGAGAGAGACATCGATCAGCCTCCTTCTGCATGCTCCCTACTGGGGATGTACCCGCAACCAATGTACATGCCCTTGACCGGAATCGAACCTGGGACCTTTCAGTCCCTAGGCCAACGCTCTATCTACTGTGCCAAACCTGTTTCGGCTTTCACGACCATCTTAATCAAGATTTCTCATGCTCATCTTTTAAATATTCCCATCATTTAAAACACAATGAGGTTCAATGACATGCAATCACAACCCACTTGAAACCTTTAACAGATGATTCGTTTGATGCTGTCTTTTAATAAAAGCGAAAGCCCTTTTAGGAAACCAAAAACACACACAGCAAAGCTAAAATCCAGTAAACATTTTGGTAACACTAAACAGGACACTTCAGAGCTGGGAGCCACATGTCCTGAGGCTTTTTCCAAGTAAAAAATCTTTGCGACGAACAGCCTCCTTTGGTTTGCTGCCTAGCTCTGTATCACGGGAACTGCTATTGCACAAGATTGCAATAATCGCTGGATCTCTGTCTTGATCGCAGTTATTTTTGGCCCCGATAGGTTGGGATTATTTTCAATAATCGCACTGGAAACAAGACTGTCGAGTCCCATCTTTGTTCCAGGCCACAGATCTCGGCTGAAATTAGAGCGGTGGTTTCATTAGGAACTATCGAAGGCTCACACCAGGGATCCTTGGGAAGCCACAATAGAAAGACAGTAAATCTGTTCAGGAGGATGAAAGAGGAAGAGCTATCTACCACTGGGTCAATTACACATGCCGGTCCCCCTTGACTGGAACAAACCGGTGCCTCAGCCTCACCATTTGGGGTCAACTTCTTGCAATAGCTTCGTTGACTCTGTAAAGCACCGAGCAGGAGTGGCTGGAGCTTGATTCAAGGTCATCAGACTTGATGCTTTTACTTAAGCCACGCCGGGAAGTGAGCATCACTGTTAGGTTCCCTTGAAGAAAAATGCTAAATCGAAACCAACCCACTTGCCAGTGTTTCTCGGTATAAAAGGCTCAGTGAGACCATTGTGAAGTATCATCTCATCCACTCTGCTTTTGCCAGAATATTCTATTAACTTAGCAACATTCGGAGCCTTGTCAGAGTTCCCTATTACAGTCCACACGCTTAATTGGGACCATACAGAGGGAATGGCAAGCTTGAGCTAAGTTTCCCAGGGGCTTAGGATTGTCCAAAAGTCACACAATATTGGCTGCAATTAAGGGGGCCCTGCAGGGCGGACACAAGGCTTCAGATCTACCGAAGTCTAGCATATCTTGGTCTGCTTTACTTTTCTTGATGTTAGAATAACCCCCCTCCCCCCCAAAAAAGAAGAATCTTAAGCCAGAAAGAAGTATTTAATATAATCCTCTTGATTTTTTTCAATAAAATGCCTGAGTATACTAGCTAAGTTGAGACTGAAGATCATACAACTTGGTTGAAGTTGACTCCTGCCTATCTGTTCAGGCTCAGTTATTGGAATGTATCTGTAGCTGATGACAGACACTGGAAAGATGTGAGTGAATGAGGGTTACCTACTCCAATGTAATCTCAGGACAAGATTAAGAGGAAAGCAATTCTCCAACCCTATTCTATTGTCTTGCGTGAAAGTTCCCTTGAAATCAGGCACAATAACATACAATGACAGGATTATGTTATCATTATAGAAAGAAATAATAAGGGCAATAAGAAATCCTCTTAAACCAATAGTTGGGCAAGGATCCATTTAGAGTTCAATACTTGGGCATCATCCCTAAGGGTACAAGCGGTGAATATCACTATGTTCTCATACCTGGTTCATGAAAGAGGAAGCAGTGCTGTAAAAATAATGTGGGCAGAGCCACATATCTGGAGTTGATGTGATTTCAACAATGACAGTTCATTGCAACATTTGCCATGCTAATAAAAAAAGTCATTCATTTCACCCATAATACCTCTCTCTCACATGTGCGATGCTCAGTGATCTGAAGAGCAGAAATGGATATAGCTGGCCGTCTCTGCTTTGAATGGCCACAGACCAGTCCTGAGGTGTGCACACTTTATTTGCACCTGGATTATTACTTAATCTAAATTTGACATACATAATGGCATCTTAAAACTGCTGAGGAATTTTAAATTTCAGACATTATAACCACCTGCTTGGTGATCTTCTGACTGCCATTTCAAAATGTTTTCCACAGGGCCACCTGCCTCTCTTCTAATAAAAAAAAATAGATATTGGAAAGTTTGCTAACCATACACCAGAAAGATGTCGAAAAATGAAATAATGCATGCACATGAAATTGGGATTCTCTGGAACTGGTCATTAGGAACCCAAATGGGTGGGTGTGGCATGTAACTTCTACAAAGGGGTGTGTTTCAGAACTGTCTCAGAACCCACCTTCTCAGGCTCTGATGGAGCTACCAGCAAAAGCACAAAGTGTCCGAAACCGGTTTGGCTCAGTGGATAGAGCTTCAGCCTGCGGACTGAAAGGTCCCAGGTTCGATTCCAGTCGAGGGCATGTACCTTGGTTTCAGGCACATCCCCAGTAGGGGGCTTGCAGGAGGCACCTGATTGATGTCTCTCTCTCATCAATGTTTCTAACGCTCTATCCCTCTCCCTTCCTCTCTGTAAAAGCACAAAGTGATCTTGCATAATTGTGTTGCACAATTAAAACTGTCTTGCACACAAATGATTTAGCCTCTGCTTGTCTGATGGGCCTATGACATGTGGTAAGCGGCACTGAAGACATACATGTCAAGGTAACTTGTGCTGAAAACCA
>PVJN01009051.1:0-62356 GCA_004026805.1 Lasiurus borealis | reverse complement strand
CTGCAGATATTACATGCACAAAACTTACTTTCCGATGTGAGAAGTATTTAAAATACAGGACGAGAGTCTACATTCAAAACGAAATCCAAAACCCGGTATGCTCTTATTTTACATTTGTGAACTTTTATTTTTTAGAATCATATGCAAATAGACTTTTCCACATGATGCCACATAATGAACTAAAATTCACAGGTTTTTTTATGCCAAAATTTAGTTTTATGTGTTAAAGCTATTTTAGTACATTAAGCAAACATTTTCTTTGTTTTTCTCTGAATAAGTGATATAACTTTTTATTATCATAAGTATAGTTAACATATTTTTAGATTCTTTATAAGAATTTTATAATTGCAGGAGTGTATAAAGTTTCCTGTGACAATTTTATTGAACTTTAATTAAGGTAGTTACAGAGGTGGGGATCTCAGGTTTTACCCTTCAATAAGACCTCCAATGTTGATATAAATATCCTGAGCTTCAGAGAAGTTAAATAACTTTCATAATTTCACACAACTTCAAGGACCACAGCCAGGATCAAATCAATCATATTCACAAAATCTAAATAAAACTGCTGTTCACATTTTAATGTGCATCCTTGTGTGTGTGTGTGTGTGTGTGTGTGTGTGTGTGTTCTAAATTGCTATAAGAATATGTAAAGGTATTCTTGCATTTTACTCTTTATAAGATACTTCATACTTCTGTAAATAAATATTCTTAATAAAGCTCATTTTTTAGAAGCAGATGGAAATGCCCCTCTTTGAGCCATCCTTTATTCACCTGCATCTCTATGATTGGTTATTTCTGCATTTTTTTGCAGATATATATATTTTGCTTACAAATAATACGTTGGTAAGCAGCCCTACACTTTAAATGTGGTTTGGTTCTCATAGTTAAAGCAGATGACTGGATCAAATGGTTAGAATACAACAACATGCTTTAAATGTTTATTATGAAATGGATGATTATGGAGCACACTGAGCTGCCCTCTTGCACCTGGTGCAACATACATGCAAAGATGAGCATAACTGAACTGGTAAGTAAGCAAGAGAAATCCCAGAGCTAAATTGACTACAGGTCATGAGACAGGTTGACCACTGAGGACTTATGTTAGTCGCTGTGCTGAATGCCAGTCGCTGGTGGCCAACAGGAGAGATTTCATGGATTGTACACACAGAAAGGGAGAAAGCTGAGGCCCCTTACAAGGTAGGACATTGAGAAAAGAATCTCTCTCTCTCTCTCTATCTCTCTCTCTCTCTCCCCCTCTCTCTTTTAAAGATCAGGTCACAGATTGAGATCTGTATGCCTCACCTGGCCAAAGACTGTACAAGATTTCCATGACTCTGTGTTATATCAGAGAGAGAGAGTGTGTTGTCGAGAATTTCTAAATATCAGCTGATCCTCGTAGGGGTTTTGAAAGCAGGATTCACACTACTTGTGTGGCCCAAACACTTAAGCTGATATTTAAGATTGGTTTAGAATTGCCTGTGTCCCAAGGGAACCCAGCAGAGTCAAAGCTTACGAGCCTTTTTTTTTTTTTTTGCAGGAAGTACCTTATAACTAGGCTTAAAGAAATACCTAAAGAAAAAATTTCATAGACTAGGAGCTTAAAAAGAAATAATATCACACCACAGAAAACAAGCCACGATAGAGATGTATTAGTAATGAATAATTATGTCTTGCCAAGTCTAATATATTGGAATGACCAAATGCAGACTATAAAATAAGGATGTTTGGTGTGTTTATAAAAGGAAAATCAAAATATAATTAAGGAACAAAATACTGTACAACATGGTCAGGCAGACTAGGAAAAAGATTTACCTTTAAGAGTGGCTCAAAAAGTAAGACTTTTTTAAGTGAAAAGTGTGGTAAATAAGATAAAAAATTCAATGGACTGGTTAAACAATCTGAAAAGAAAAGCCAAAGGGAGAATGATTACATTATAAATAGTCATCATAAAATACCTCAAATGCAGGAAGACAAAAACAGGGAAATTTGAGTTCCAAAATTATCTAAGATGTAGTAACTCTAAAAAATAAATGCAAAACACACACATATCTGAGTACCAAAAAGACATAATAAACAACTACTGAGTGTAATAAAACACTGAAGATTGGACCAGGCATGATTCTTGACCAAAGTAGGATATATTTTAATTGCTTCTCTAAAAATTTGGAAATAAAGCTAAGAGAGTTACAAGTTGCTTTCTCTTGCTTCCCAGAACATAGAGATGTAAATTTGGAAATGTTGACAGGCATTGCCTACCTTGTAAAATAAATAAACTATTGTCTTAAACGTGCTACTAATTGATCTAAACTTCAGTTCACTTAATATAAAATAGAGTAACAATGAACTTCATGACTCTTAAAAGCAAATTAACAAGATAGGGATATAAATTACTTGCTATGACATTACACTTTACAAACAAATTACACCTGTGAGGCTTAATTGACTTTCTTTAATAATTATCTTCATGTTAGAGATTATAATGTAGGAGATACAGTCAGAGGAACAGCCAGAAACAGAGGGGTGTTCCTGAATTTCTTAGCACTATCCAGACCTTTGGTTTCTGAGGACAATGAATTTTGTCCTCTTTAATTTAATTTAATTTTTGAGTTTTTGTTACCTATCATAGGTAGGCCCCAGTTATAGAGTAATATTATGATGACTATATTTTGAACTTCCCTGTGGCACATGATGTATTAGGAAGGAAAATTCAATCTACAAAAATAAAAGAGAAAGATTCAAATTGACCATACCTCTGTGATGCCCACCAGCCAATCAGGAGTGAGTATGCAAATTAACCCAATAAAGATGGTGGGTTAATTTGCAAACTCAGGCACCAGGTGGCTGGAGGTGGGGCAGCACCAAGTGTCCCGGGGATGGGCGCCAAGCCTGCAGCCTTGCAGGGCCATAGCTGGCCCCAGAAGGTGAATGTGGCTGTGCCAAGCCAAGCCTATAGGCTCCTAGGGCCATCACTAGTCTCAGGAGGTGAGGGCAAACCATGCCAACCCAGGCCTGCAGGCTTCTATGACCATTGGCATGCACAGGAGGCGAGGGTGGCCACACCAAGCAAAGACTGAAGACTCTGGTCAGAATGAAGATGGAAGGTGGCGGCCAGAGCAAAGGCCGGGTCCCAGGAGCCGGAGGAAAACCGGTGCCAGCAGCCAGGGGAAGGAAGGCCTATGGCACAAATCTCTGTGCAACAGGCCTCTAGTATCTAAATATAAATACTGTGTGCTCAACAAAAGCAGTTTCAGCGGAGACCGGTTTGGCTGGGTGGATAGAGCGTCGGCTTGTGGACTGAAAGGTCCCAGGTTCAATTCTGGTCAGGGGCATGTACCTTGCTTGCGGGCATATCTCCACTGTGGGGCGTGCAGGAGGCGGCTGATCAATGTCTCTCTCTCTCATCAATGTTTCTGACTTTCTATCTCTCTCCCTTCCTCTCTGTAAAAAATCAATAAAAAAATATATTTAAAAACAAAAGCAGCTTCATCTCTGTGCTTCACCCAAATCCAGAGATGCTTTACAGCCTCACAGGTCCAGAGGACAGAATCAGGGTGGCGGCAACACGGGGCGCCATCAAACTTTCAGTTTAGAGTCACTGACTGGGCACCTTCGCTGTCTTGTCTGTGGCCCAGCACCAGGCTGAATCCTCGGTTAGCTAATGGAAGCACTAAGCCACCCTCTTCCTATTCCCGTCTGCCCGGTTCCAAGTCTGACTTGCTAAAAAGCCCTTTACATTTAATATAGAGCTCAACCACTTACTTAACAAAGGATGACTAAATGAAAATTAAACAGGATTCTGAATGACATGTGTATTCATCGGGGCTGCCTAGTAAAAGAGAACACATAAGTCAGAAAGTCCATAGTCAAGTCAGAAAAAATAAAAGCGTATTTCACTGGCGATCAGAAACATTATAAGGTGTGAGGAAAACCAAACACAGTTGCCATTAAAGGTATTTTTCATCCATTCACTGTGGCAAGTGTTGAAGTGTACCTTTATTGACACATAAAATAGCTATTGTAGACTGTTATGACATGTAATTTCTTGCTGCCTTTTTTTTCCTTAATGACTTTCCTAAGACAATATGATATAAATTGCCAGTAGCATAAAACATATTTTCAGCAATAGATAAAGGCAGATTGTTGGCTACAGATATTTCAACACCTGCTTCGGGCAGAATACACTGAATTTTGTGCTGTCTATTATGTCTCGAGTAATGCTATCTCTGTTTCTCTTTGGGAAACTGAAATACTAGAATCTTAATTTTTCAGGCATCAATATTAATTTAATAAGTCAGACACAATTGCAAAACTTGCTTACAGCCGAGATCGGTTTGGTTCAGTGGATAGAGCGTCAGCCTGCGGGCTGAAAGGTCCCAGGTTCGATTCTGGTTGGGGGCATGTACCTTGCTTACGGGCACATCTCCACTTTGGGGCATGCAGGAGGCAGCTGATCAATGTCGCTCTCCCATTGATGTTTCTGACTTTCTATCTCCCTTCCTCTCTGTAAAAAATCAATAAAATATATTAAAAAAAAAAAAAAACCTTGTTAACAAGGTCCACAAGTCTTTAATAAAGCAGCAAAATCAGCAACTCAAAGCCTCATGAAGTTTTTGAACTTTGTTATAATATAAATCATCAACTCTTCTTAAAACCTTAGTCAATAAAAAGAGGAAGATATTTTTTTCCTCATTAGTTGATCTGCAATACATTTAAGGTCTAGGATTTCTATAGGAAAATAAAATTATATTCTTAAAAAGTCATATTTTATTCGCGAAAACCATTAATAAGGAGTACCAAATGACAGATATTAAGCTAATTTCCACAACCATAAGGAGAAATAGTTCAACATCACAGATCTTTAAAGGAATCAGACAATGCATCCAATGGAAGGAGTGTCACCGGTAAGGCAGAGTACTCAGTAGGGTGCTGAGAACGGGTGGAGTAGGATCAGAGGGCGGTTTCCAGGGCAATGTCTGAACTGATTGCCAGACTCCCTCCCGGTGTGTTAGAGAGAGCCCTAATGACAAAGGCTCAGGACTGAGAGACAATCTGGTGGTCTCTGGGACTTCAAACACTTATTCCTGATTTGATATGGATGTGAGAGAGAACAGATAGATGAGGCCTGGGGTAGAGCACACTCTGTCCCATATCAAAGAAATCAGATTTATCCTAAAGCTACACAGAAAGGCTTTGATGTGGGAAACAGATATGTCTGATTTGTGATCCACTCTGGCAATAATATCAAGAGTAGATTTGGGTTGGGTTGGAGGGTAACAGATATTATGTTAATTGGGGGAACCAATATAAGGACCCCAAGTGAAGTAGATATAAAATGCCAGTAGTGCTAGAATTTTTCTATCTAGTTAAGTCAGCTCCCCAATCATATTTAATAAATTGAATACATAGAATAATTTACAAACAATAAACTGAATATCAAGTAGATATAGCATGGATAATGCAGATCTACAATACTAATATATATATTTATAAAAATATATTCCTTTTAGTCCAAAGGTAGAATATCACTTTGCCAAACCTTAGTACTGTGAAAAAGCAAAGCTAGTATTCATTAGTCCACGACTATCTAATAGCTGTGCGATTAATTATTTTAAAAGATTTATTTTGCCTTTAATTCTGATCCCAAAAGAGGTAGGGGGTCAGATAAGGCTGCTCTTATCCCTTTCATAATGATGAAGAAAAAGATATATCGAGAGGTGTGACTTTCTAACATCTGTCTGACATCAGGGACTATGCTCTCAACCTATGAAATATGCCCCTTCTCCTAACTCAGATATTTGAAATTCTCTGCACACCGTTATAGCGAACTGCAAAGTCAAGTTGCAATCACTAAAGCAGGTGAGACTTCCATTAACCAAGTGATGAGATTCCAGTTCGTGTCAAGGTTTTAGGCGGTAGACACAGACTTGGCTGCAGGTGGCAAGGCTGCACATTTGTAGCTTAATGACCAAGGAGAGCTGATGAGCAGCCGTGGTGACAGCCACTGCTCTGAGGGAAGGGGATGGGAATGAGGACAAATTGCTGTGAGGGGAGAGCAGAAGTTGGAAGCACTAATACCATCAATATTAATGCCAGTCGCAATGTGAGCTCAGTGCCAGGGAGGCTGGTGAAGGAGGCGCCTGAGAGAGGCTAATAGCCACATCCGATCATCAAAGGGCAGATGTTAAATGTGATTCAGATGAAAAGTGGGAGGAAGTGCTGACGGAGGGCACAGATGAAGAGACAGGCAGATACACATGGTGGAAATTGTCAGACATAAGTGTCATCACGGAGAAAAGCAGAGCGCTGCGGGGAGGGGACTCACATATTCCTCAGAATCCACCATTTTAGCTTTTAGTCCAAGTGAGGGCCAAGCAAAACAAAATATTTAGCCACTTAAACATATTCATCTTCCTTATTGATTAAATCGAAAGTCAAAGCTTATGGCATTAGGATAGATGTAGTTTCTCCTAAAAAAACTTATGGAGTGAAGGAAGAATAGAGTGACAAAGCAATTCTGCACTGCCTTACTTTCTTTCTTCCTTTCTTTCTTTCTTTCTTTCTTTCTTTCTTTCTTTCTTCCTTTCTTTCTTTCTTTCTTTCTTTCTTTCTTTCTTTCTTTCTTTCTTTCTTTCTTTCTTTCTTTCTTTCTTCCTTTTGGATCCATATAGCTACAGGTCTGCTGATAGAAGGTGCCTGTTCTCATCTCCTTCGAGCATTGTGTCCTGTTGCTAAGGGATTTTCTAAAGCTAGTAGGAACTTCTCGTTGGTGCAAGATGAAGTAGAAATTGCTAATCCAAGGATTTTAGATTCACATTGCTTCTTCTAGTTGGTCTATGAATACAAAGGAATGCAAGGAGTATGCAACAGTGTGCCTGAAAGCATGAAAGTGCATCTAACTTTCATCTTCTTCTTCAACTTCAGTGGTTTGAAGAGTCTTTCATAGTGGCCAGCATCACTACTTGGTAATCTAGATATATAAAAGGCTAATATGCAAAGTGTTCCCTCAGGAGTTCAACCAGAAGATCCAGAGTTTGATCGCTCGCTATGACATGCGCTGACCACCAGGGGGCAGCATGGAATGAAGGAAGGCTCTAGCTGGCAGCCAGAAGGCCCTGATTGGCCCTGATCACCGGCCAGGCCTAGTGACCTTACCTGTGCATACTAATTTCATGCACAGGGTCTCTAGTGTTGCTATAATAGCATGGGTCAACCTCTCAGATTTGTCTTTAGATGTCTGATGTGTACCTGTAGCTACTAGTGAGTATCTACCTGAGGCAAGGCATTTTAGAAGCAAAAGCAAAATGACCATCTCATTTATTCACAATCCAACAGTCAAAAGGTAAATTAACTTCCATATTGAAGGGAACTCTACTGAGAATGATAATAAAAAGTTAAGAACACATCTCATATTGTGATGCCCAGCATAAGAATAACTGCTTTCTTTCTACAACTGTATATGGATCAGATTTATTTGAGTTAAATAATAAGAGAGGAGACTGTGAATCAGAAAAGTAAAGAACTGAGCAAATATCACATGATGGAATACTGAAGGGAAAAAAAGGCCTACAATTAAAAATAGTGAAGGTAAGAATATTGGTCTTTCATACAAAATGTTTGTAGATAAAAGAGTAAAGGAAATACTCATGGAAGAAAAAGATTTCAGTCGCTCTGAAACCTAGTTTTGAGCTCAGTCTGCCTTGTTAACTGTTCCCCATAAATCACACAGGATTCTTAGATTTATTTAGACCGATGTTTTCACATTGAAGTGATCTCTATCCCTACCTAGACTAGTGACTGGCATATTACAAAAAGTTAAATATTTGTTGAGTTAAAGAAAGAATGGAACCTGAAACAGGTTTCTCCATTTCCATACTTATACACTGAGTGGCCAGAGATTGTTATGATTTCTGAACGCATAATAATCTGGCCACTCAGTGTGTGTGTGCGTGCACGCGTGTGTGTATTAGAGACCCAGTGCATGAATTTGTGCATGGGTGGGGTCCAGCCATCCTGGCCATGGGGAGGGGACATGGGCAGTTGGCCGGCCTGCCTGCTGGTCAAACTCATGGTCGAGGGACAACTTGCATCTTAGCCTTTTATTATATAGGATATACACTGAGTGGCCAGATTATTAGGTGTTCAGAGGTCATAATAATCTGCCAACTCAGTGTATCTTTCAAGCTATCCTCATTCATCTTATAGGAATGACTCAATATTCCTCTTAAAATTCTCACAATGGTCAGAACTAAGACATATATGTAGGCATAATACACACACACATATTTATCACACATATATAAACCCACACCTACCCAATTTTTTTTCTATTATCTATCTATCTATCTATCTATCTATCTATCTATCTATCTATCTATTTATCTATAGCATCATCTAACTTTCATCTAGATATCTTCTATTTAAAACTCTGATTTTATATCAATACCACCTAATTCAATCTAGCATTATGAGGTTTCTGTCTTCTCTTATTTCTATATATCTTTTCCTAAAATGAGAAATTGGTCACTTATTGTCCCCCAATTTTTTTAAATATATTTTATTTATTTTTCACATAGAGGAAGGGAAATGGATAGAAAGCCAGAAACATCGATGAGAGAGAGACATCGATCAGCTGCCTCCTGCACACCCCTACTGGGGATGTGCCCGCAACCAGTAAACATGCCCTTGGCCAGAATCGAACCTGGGACCTTTCAGTCTCCAGGCCAACGCCCTATCCACTGAGCCAAACCGGCCTCGGCATCCCCAATATTTATACAAAATTTCTTCAAATGTCCTTGTAAGTATCTCTCATCAAGGTGGCTGCTTTGCAGAAATTATATGGACACACATCATTGCAGGTTGCTTTCTTGACTCTGATGCCACTAGTCAGAATAGCCACACTGACAGAGGACCAGTAAGCACTGGCCCAGGGGAATGGCATGTGCATTCATTTATCAGACCCCTATCCTTAATATCAACCAGATGTTATAGTGTTTCAAAATGAAAATACATCGAGGCACAATTTAGATTGTATCTTAGCTTCTTGTTTTTTTCCCTCAAAATATACAAGTTAGGAAGGAAAAAAGTTTAAATGACAAATCAGGTTTTTAAATACGTTATCCAATATCTACACTCAAAAAGAAGAAGGAGCCCTGATTGGTTTGGCTCAGTGGATAGAGCATCGGCCTGTGGACTGAAGGGTCCCAGGTTTGATTCCGGTCAAGGGCATGTACCTTGGTTGCAGGCACGTCCTCAGTAAGGGGCGTGCAGAAGGCAGCTGATCGATGTTTCTCTCTCATCGATGTTTCAGGCTCTCTATCTCTCTTCCTTCCTCTCTGTGAAAAATCAATAAAATATATTTTTTTAAAAAAATTTTAAAAAAAGAAGAAGAAGAAGGAGAGAAAGGAAATCAGTACTATTCCATGCAGATTTCCTACAAATAGTTTAAAGAAATATACTTTGGATTTTACACGGTCAGCTAGATGTATACAACAGAGCAAAAGATGCTTGTCTTATTTTTTCTTTAACTTTTCATCTTTAGACTATTTGGTTCTGGAAATAACACTATCATTTCTCTCTCCCCGAAATTATAGTAACTTCAAGATATCTCTTATTCCAAGTACCAGGCTTTGTTTGGTGCACTTAGAAGAAGGCCTTTGAGCTGAGCATTTCAATGCCTTAATGGAACAAATCATCTTTGCTTATTTTCACAGTCACTTCTATTTAAGCATTATTTTACTCATCCCCTCAAAAATTTACTCAAAAATCTCCATTTGTCAGTAGATATGCACTTCAGTTTTCAAAGAGATAAATGCAAGGTTTACCTAGTTATCAATTCAGCACTGATCTTTGAACTTTAAACATCACAAGAATATCCTAATTCTACAGAAACATTTTAAACTATCTCCAACACATTTTCTCAAATATAGACTTTTTTCTGTGCCTAAAGTTTCCTATCCACTCCCTACTCGATTTTTTTCTTCAATGAAAAATATGCTTAGCTTCAAAAGCACATATAACATAAATATCTTTTGGCTTCAAGAGAAATGAAAGGCAGCCGAGCATGGTATAGTTGTAAGGTTCTGTCTGGGCTTAAAATTATGGTGAAACAGACTATTTTTACATCTAAAATTGAACCAACTTCATGGCATTGGGTTATCTCAGGCTTTGTACATTCTTTCACAGATAAGGTGACATCTGTATGTTAGCACAAATATGAAGTTATTCAAGATTGAGCTATTAGACACTTGGCAATGGTGGCAGAGAAAAGTGGTCGATCAATCCCTCCCACGTGTGATAATTATAAAAACCAGACTAACTTTTAACATTCACTATTTAAAGGAACTTGGAAGTATCCCCAAAACGACAAAAGCCAGAAGAGAGTTTACTCTTGAAAAGTTACAATAGAAGGAAATCTTAGTCTCCTATAAAATACGTACTTTAATTTCTATTCTTAAGAATAGTGTGAAAGAAATAAGCTAGAATGCAAAAACATAGAAAATTAAATGGAATACTAAAGAAATATCTGATTGACAGAAAATTGAAGCAGGAAAGAAAAAAAACAGAGAAAAATGAAAAGAGAAAGGAAATGGAAAACTATTATTGGAATGGCATATCAAACAATATTTCTTTTTAATATAAATCCATGAAACACCTGTTAGAACTGTGTTCAACTCGTATATAATAAAGAGGTAATATGCAAATTGACCAGCATGTCCTCACACAATATGGCCACCCCCATGTGGTCACAAGATATGACTGCACCCATATGGTCACAAGATGGCCAAGCCCATATAATCACAACATGGCCACCACCATGTCATCACAAGATGGCTGCCACAAGATGGCTAGCAAGCAAGGGTATTTAGGAACAACCAAGTCAGCAGGGGAAGGCAGTTAAGAGTGACCAGGCTGGCAGGGGAGGGTAGTTGGGGGTGACTGGGCCTGCAAGGGAGGGAGGTTAGGGATGACCAGGCAGGGTAGTGGTTAGGGAGAGATAAGGCTAGCAAGCAGTTAGGGGCAATCAGGCAGGTGAATGGTTGGGAACCAGCAGTCCCTGATTGTGAGAGGGATGTCCAACTGTCAGTTTAGGTCTGATCCCACAGGGATTGAGCCTAAACCAGGAGTCAGTTATCTCCCCAGGGGTCCCAGATTGTGAGGGTGCAGGCTGAGCTGAGGGACATACCCCAGTATTACTAGAGGCCCGGTGCACGAGTTTTGTGCACCAGGCCTCTAGTAATACTGTAAGTGAAGTATAAGATGGTGAGCCATAATTCAACAACAGTCTGGGAATGGAAAGGAGAGAGAGGGTTCAACTACAAAAAAGCATGAGGAAACTTTGGGGAGTGATCAAAAGATTCTGCGTTGTGATCATGGCTGTGGTTTATAGTTGGGTGTGTTTATTAAACTCATTGAATTCTACCCTCTAAATGGAGCTGTTTATTATATTTGAGTTATAATTCAATACATTTGTTTTAAAAATAAATGGAACACAAGGAAAGTAAAACAGTTCAATTATTAGTAATGAGAACACTGATTATTTATTCTGGAGTCAGGCCACTGCTAGTGAAATATGGATTGTTTGGCAGAGGATATTTAAGACAAAGAGGGGAAAGAAGTCCTAATTTATTGAGCAACTGCTGCAGGATAGGGAATTTAACAATTTACTCCATTACCACAAGGGTGCTGTTCTGACATGGGTGCTTTTCCCATATTAAAAATGAGGAAACCGCTCAGTAAAACAATCGCACAGTAAAATCCCACAGAATTGAAAACGTCTTAAGTTGCTCATATTTGAAAGATAATACTCTCAACTACCCCTCACCCCTCTTTGTCGCCTCCTGTTCACTGGAATAGTTTGTGAAAGTATTAATGAAAACAGCTTTCCATAACTTATTTCATTAGTAAAATTGTCTAGAATAACACAAACGGATGATAGATTTTAACTTTAGAAAGCAAAGAGTAATCACAGGCTTGGATTGACCGATTGATTTTAATCCAATGTTAAAATTGGTTATTGGCCGAGACCGGTTTGGCTCAGTGGATAGAGCATCGGCTTGTGGACTGAAAGGTCCCAGGTTCGATTCTGGTCGGGGGCATGTGCCTTGCTTGCGGGCACATCTCTAGTGTGCGGCATGCAGGAGGTGGCTGATCGATTTCTCTCTCATATCGATGTTTCTGACTTTCTGTCCCTCTCCCTTCCTCTCTCTAAAAAATCAATAAAATATATTTTATAAAAAATCGGTTATTGTTGCTGGGAGGCTGATGCCGGTCCATGTTTAACCACCAGTGTGACAGAAAGAGCCAAAGAAAAGCCTGGTTTGTAGACTCTGATGCTTTCCCTGGTATGAATATTCCCAGAATGGCCAATTTAAAGCTCCAATGTAAACACTGAATCGGGAAGGAAGGCGCTCAGTCGGCGCTCCCTCGCCCATGCCAGTCAGCTCCCATGCACCACTGCTTTTAGCTTATTTAACAAAAAGGATGGATTGAGATTTTTAAAGTTTATTTACTTTCACAGCTTTTTTGTTAATAGCAGATTTCTTTGGCAGGTGTTAGGGTAAGTTTAGTTCCAAGGCACTCATTAATAGAATGAAAACTCATTAGCAGGTTTGTGTTACTCACCAGAGGAAAATTCCCTGATAACAAATAGAGTTTTAGTGCATCGGCAATATAGGTGACTTCCACCTTTAAAACACATCTTTTTATGTAATGGCGTGCTTATAGAAAGAACTTCAGGTCTTCCTAGATTCATTTTACCTTACAGTTCATTTTCAGTCTTTCAGAAAATCCTAATGGCTTTATCTTTTAACACTTACCTCACCATTCTCACCACGCTCACTCCTACATTCACCTTGGGACAAACCACCTCTTGGAGAATGGCAATAGTCACCTAACCTTCTTTCTCCTTCCACCCTCGTCCTCTTATTGTCCATTCTAAATGTAGTCACCAACGTGACAGGTCTTGTACCTAAATCCCATATTGATGTTGCTTAACTTAACTCCTTTTGATGGTTCTGTAAGCCATTCATAGTTGAAGGCAAACCCTTTGCAGTGACCTACACCAGTTCCCTACATAACAAGCATACCTGTTTCCCTCTAACTTTATCTCCTACAAGGGGCCTGGTGCACAAAACTGGTACACTTGGGGAGTGGGGGTGGTCCTACAGCTCCGTCTGCACCCTCTCACAGTCTGGGAACCTTTGGGGGATGTCCCACTGACAGCTTAGGCCTGTTCCGCAGAAGCAAGCCTAAGCTGTCAGTCCAACATACGTAGCATTGCCATGGAAGCAGGAGAGGCTCCCACCACTGCCAGTGCACTTGCCAGCCATGAGCTTGGCTTTTGGCTGAGCTGTGCTCCCCTTGTGGGAGCACACTTAACATCATGGGGCAGCCCCTGCATTGAATGTGGGTCATAGTGACCGGTCATTCTGTTGCTAAAGTCAATTTGCACATTAGCCTTTTATTTTTATATCACTAGAGGTCTGATGCATGAAATTCATGCACCATCCTGCACCATCTCCAATCTGAGACCCATCAAGGAATGTCTGACTGCCCTTTTAGGCCTGATCCCTCTCACAATCCAAGACTGCTGGCTCCCAACTGCTCTCCTGCCTGCCTTCCTGATTTCCCCTAACCACTCTGCCTGCCAGCCTGATCACCCCCTAACCACTTTCCTGCCAGCCTGATTGATACCTAATTGCTCCTCTGCCAGCTGATTTTCCTTATCTGCCCTCTCCTGGAGGCCTGGTCCCCCCCAACTGCCCTCCCATGCCAGCCTGGTCCCACCCCCCAAATGCTCTCTCCTGCTGGCCTGGATCCCCCCCCCCCAACTGCCCTTCTTTGCAGGCCCAGTTGACCACAGCTTTCCTCCTCTGCTGGCCTGGACACCCCGTGGCAACCAAAGCGGAGGCCCTGATATCTGAGATTTATTTATCTTCTATAATTAAGTCTTTATAGCCTTGAGTAGAGGCTAAGGATGGCCAGGGTGTGCAGGAAACTTAGCTTCCTCCATTGCCAGGGAAACCCAAGCCTATTGTTTATTCCATGGCCGCAGCCATCTTGGTTGGGTTAATTTGCATACTTGTTCCTGATTGGCTGATGGGTGTGGCTTGTGTGTGTGGCAGAGGTATGGTCAATTTGCATGTTTATCTTTTATTAGTATAGATTACTGATCTCCATCATACACTTCCCCAGTCACTCCATCCTTTAGGGTCCTTAATATTCTCTGTGTTAGACTGTTTCCATCTCTCTTCTCAAAAATTTCCATATAAATCACACCTTCATTTCCATCATGTCTTGGCTCAAATCACCTTCTCAATGAAGTCTTCCCTTGAATCTCTTTAAAACTGCACACTATCTCTCTATTGCTATGCTGGCCCCGCCTCTTGCCCTCACTTTCCTCCTTTCATATCTTATTTTTGTTCACAACACTTAACTATAAAATTTGCTCATATATTATATTATATTATATTATATTATATTATGAAGCAATTGCCCTACTTCTTCACTGCAATGTTAGCTCAATAAGGGTGTTTTTTTTTTTTTTTGTTTTGTTTTTGTCTGTGTAGAATACCTAGAACAATGTCACAGATGCTGGATATCATTTCTTAAATGAGTGAATTGAAATATTGTATTAAAATCACAATGTAGTTAATAACGTATCTGATTATAGTTCCTTTCTTGTTTCATATTAGATAATTGATTTTCTGTCTAAGAAGAAAGTTTCCTAATAGAAAGTGTTTAATGGAAATAGTTTGTCCAAGAAGAGAAAGATCGACTCATAGTTCTATCGCTGGAAATGAAACAAAAGAAGAATTATAAACATCTGAGTTATTACCATAGGACTTAGTACAAATAATTAAGACCTTCTGTATGTTTAAATATTCTCTGAGACTTTTAAATAGCTTATGCTCTATTTGTTGATTTCATCCAACTTCTAGTGTAAATATCTCATTAACAGATATTTCTTGAAAACCAATTCATGTGGCTGTGGGCTTGATACCTGGGATTTAACAGGACATGACCCATGATGGGTTCATAAGCTTGAGAAACATTAGAGAAAACATGCAAACCACATGAAAATGAATAACACACTTAGTGTCATCTAGTAAGTGCAGAGTTTGGAACATGAATGGACAGTTCATGGTAGTTTAGAAGTTGAAAAGCCTCAGCAACAGAGAAATAAAAGTTCTCTTGATGACCTGTGCCACTTGGGGAAAGCTCCACAGAGAAGGTGGATTATACTGAGCCTTTAGCCACTTCCTGTACCATGTGACACAGACAGAGGGAAATCAGCCTTGATAAAATCCTGCACTGTCACGGTGAGTCTTCTCTGAGCATTAGTGACTGATTTCATAACAAAGGGTCTCATATATTGCATCTATTATTATACTTAAAAGAAATATTTTCTTTGTAACATCATAGAAACAAGACCATCATCACTTGAGAATATATATATCCCTCCTTCCAGGTGAGAAATATTTTCACTTTATTTTATATAGACAACTAGAGTCCTGGCTCATTGCATTTGTGCAAGGATACATTCCCTAGGCCTAGCCTGCAATCAAGCCATCTTCTCTAGCTGCCCAGAGCTAGCCCCGCCCCCTGCCACCCACTCCTGATTCCCTGTTTGCCATCAGGAAATCAGAGCCTGCTGGCTGGGGCCAGGGACCGAGAGGTCAGCCATTCCCATCAGCTCACTGGACCTGACCCCACCGCGAGTCTCCCTCTATGTGTGGGGTGACCAGCAAAATGGGGGCCTTGGCCTGGTGCCAGCTACATCCTCTGCCACTTACCCCCTGTTCTCCATTCACCATCAGGCACTAGGAGCCTGCCAGCCAGGAAAAGGGACTGAGAGAAAATCAGTGCACCTCATAGTGAGTGGTTAAGCAGTTGTTCTGGTTGTTATACCATTAGGGTCAATTTGCATATTATCCTTTTATTATATAGGTTTATATAAAACAGACTTCAAGGAAGACTGGGCAATACAGTACATTTATGTAACTCCAGGTGCTTTCATTCACACAATATTCCATGAAAATATCACCTCTTTCAGAATGACCTCAAACACAATGTAAACAGAGTCCTCAGGGAACACCTGCTGAGTGGGGTCCTGATGGAAATGGATCTCTTAAGAATGAGTTACAACTCCTTGTGAGTAAAGCTACATTCTACATCTGAGTATCAGTCAGGACTCATCTAGTAGGAGATTATATTGTGAGATTTATGCTAATACATCAGCTACACAAATGCGGGGTATGGTTAGGCAAGTACATGTAAAATTTCTAAGGCAGGTTAAATAAATGGAAGAGGGAGGGTGAATCAGAGTGTTATTCTGAACCACCCCTTGCTTTGAATTCAACCTGAACGGCCAACATGCAAATGCCTGTGAAACATCAATGAACACACAGCTTCAAGTTCTATAAAAGCCCAGAGAGCTTGTCTATCTAATCCCTAATATTATGTGTTCCGCAATAAAATTATACTCCCTCCAAAGCCATTACACTCCTCCAATCAATATTACATTTCCCAGGAAGGACAATATTTAAAGGAGGAAGGTTTCAACTTTATTAACTAGTGAGGGCTTTCTGTTCTACTTCCATTGATCTAAACCACATTTGTGGGGGGATGTACATCTGTTTTTTTCTTAAATTGTATTAGTTAGGGTTCTCCAGAGAAACGGAACCAATAAGTATGTGAATATTTATTATAGGAATTGGCTCATACACTCATGCAGGTCTAGAAGTTCTATAATTCACTCTACAAGTTGGAGAACCAGGAGAGCTGCTTATGTAATGCCAGTGGAATGAGAACACCAGACTACCAGGGGAAACAATGGTATAACTTCACAGTCCAAGGTCAAAGGCCTAAGAACCTGGGGCCACTGTATAAAGGGCAGAGTCAGGAGGAATGAGAACCAGGAGTTCTTGGAGGGCAGGAAGAGATGGGCACACCAGCTCAAGAAAAGAGAGAAAGTCCATCCTTCCTTTGCCTTTTCAGCCCCCTGCTCTCATCTGTGGTTGTTATTATGAAAAGCATTGATGGATGCCTACCCACCTTGTTGAGGGCGGACCTCCTTCCTTAGTCTCTAATCAGATGCTAATCTCTTGCTGAAACACCATCACGGACACCCCCAGAAATAATGTTTTGCCATCTCTCTGGGCATCCCTTAGCCCCATCAAAAGGACACATAACATTAGCCATCGCAATTGTCAGTCCCTGCCCCGTGTTTCCAGCAGTTTGTGTATAATTGGGCTATAGCAGGAGCACGGTGCTTTGACCTTTTCATAATAACAACCACAGATCAGAGCAGGAAAGGTCAGCGTGGCACTGAAGCATCACTTCGGGGGAAGCGGGGGTGGGGAGGGGTTTCTTTTTGGAAATCTGCTTTTACTTCCATTTATACCTGTGGTGTAAATGTGTAAGATTTTTGCCTTAGGTTTGCTGGATTCTTATGTTAAAACAATAAACCCCATGCAACAATGTTTGTTTGTTTGTTTTTAAATATATTTTATTGAATTTTTACAGAGAGGAAGGGAGAGAGATAGAAAGTCAGAAATATCGATGAGAAAGAGACGTCGATCAGCCGCCTCCCGCACACCCCACAGTGGAGATGTGCCCACAAGCAAGGCACATGCCCCCGACCGGAATCGAACCTGGGACCCTTCAGTCCACAGGCCGACGCTCTATCCACTGAGCCAAACCAGTTTCAGCACAACAATGTTTTTAAGTAGTGTTTGTTACAAGGCAAGTGGTATTTGTATATAAACCAGCTCACGGAAGGAAGGAAGAAACTCCTTGCTGGGGAAATGAGGTGCAGTTAATGACTAGCTATTAATTAACAGTCCCAGGGACCTACCAGGTTGCAGCAGCCAAGGGTTAGCCTTTCTGGGAATAACTAGTTTCAAGCACTAATTGCTATTATAATCTGTTCCCACCGGTTCAAAAGGGACCGTTGGTTACTACAGTAACAGAAATAATAGCTACCTATTCAATTGGCTAAATTCTATAATAATTTCAGGGAGTTAGATTTTACATGCTATTTTGTAAAAGACCTAGTTACTTATTTTCCAAAATGAAATACCCAAGACTAGAAGAGATGTTGTCTCTACATTTGTTGAGAAACAGGTTAAGTTATTGCTAAAAAAAATGCTACAAAATGTAAATTCCTCCCCATGTGTAAGGGATGATGATGATGATGATGATGATGATGATACAGAAAAGTGTTTTTGCAGAGTAGCAAGGAAACTTTCAAATGGAACCAGTCAGTCTGGTGTTACCCTCAAAATTAACATGCAGGTTGATTTTGCTGATGGCCAGCAAAATATTAGCCTTTGAATAATTTAAATATTTAGGCTGAAGAGACCAGCAACTCACATTGAGCGATTTTATCACACAATAGAACTACAACTGTGTATATTGAGTGGTCTGAGGTGTACGCTTTCCCAAATGGAAGTTGAAAAGAAATGAACAAAATGGAAATCAAAGTAGCAGGATGCATTTGTTTCATTGTGCAAAAAGACATGTTCTGAGTTAAAAGTGGCTCTTAATTTACCCAAATTTGCTTTTGTTTAAATGTACTTCTACTACTGACAACATCAAGGCCCTAGTTATGTATAATCATGACACTAATAGGTCCAAGAAGGGTCTGTGGTAAAGAATTTTTCTATTTACCTAAAGCCTCTTTATTAGTTTGTATGTGTGTGTATGCATTGTGTGTACATATGTGTGTGTGTGTGTAAGATTGTTTCTGTTTCAGTCTGAGAGAGAGAGGGAGAGAGAGAGAGAGAGAAATATAGAAAGAATTAAGGGGCAGACAGATATGAAGAAGGTATAGACAACCGTAGATAAAGAATAAATTGCTAAGAATCCATAAAGAAGAGTTCTGCCCAGGAAATACAGAAGGAAATGGTTTTTGAGACTTATTCTTCTTAAATACCTGCATTGCCAAGTACAAAGTTGAAACTCATAGGTATGATATATAAATAACAAACCTTAATTTACAAAGTTAAATTGTTTCCACAAAACTGCTTAAATGCTTAAATATAGTTGGGGCTGTTCACTGGGGATAATATATTGCCAATTGTAATGTGGTTATCTTACCTGAAAAATTAGAAACTTTATCACTGACATCTCCTATCTCCTCACCTCTCAAGCCCCAATGAGACATCGCTTAAATTAAAACCAATATCAACATGTTTTATATAAAGCTGTGTTGTCCTTACATTTTATGTTTTTGCACTTTCAAATGAAATTAATTTCATTCTGGCAACCACTATAGACTTAAATAAAGCTGACATTCCTACAGAAATAAGATAATGATTTATAGATAACTAGAGGTCCAGTGCATGAAATTAGTGCACGGGGATGTGTGTCCCTCAGCCCAACCTGCACCCTCTCCAATCTTGGACCCCTTGAGGGATGTCTGACTGTCTGTTTAGGCCCAATACAGATAGGGTTTCCCCAGCAATGGAGGAAGCCAAGCTTTCCGCACACCCTGGCTGGCCCTAGACTCCACTAAAGGCTACAAAGTTACAATTATAGAAGATAAATAAATCCCAACAAAAAATGGTATCATCCCCTAACCACTCCCCTGCCAGCCTGATTGCCCATAATTGCCCTCCCCTACAGGACTGGTTCTCCCCAACTACTCTCCCCTGCAGGCCTGGTTGCCCACAACTCCACTCCTCTGTTGGCCTGGTTACCCATAGCTGCCCTCCCTTGCAGGTCTGGTCCCTCCCAACTGCCTTCTTCTTATGGTGCCTATCTTGTGCCCACATGAGGGCTGTCATCTTTGATTACATGGGGGCAGCCATTTTGTATGTTGGAGTGATGGTCAATTTACATATTATTATTTTATTAGATAGGATTAAATAGGATAGAGGCCTGGTGCATGGGTGGGGGCTGGCTGGTTTGCCCTGAAGGGTGTTCCAGGTTAGTGTGGAAGTTCCCTTGGGGCATGGAGTAGCCTGGGCAAGGGGCCTGTGGTGGTTTGCAGGCCAGTCACACCACCTGGTGACCCAAGCAGAGGCCCTGGTATCTGGGATTTATTTATCTTCTATATTTGAAACTTGGTAGCCTTGAGTGGAGTTCAGGGCTGGTAAAGGTGTGCAGAAAGCTTGGCTTCCTCAATTGCCAGGGAAATCCAAGCTTCCTGCTCTCTCTGTGACCACAGCCATCTTGGTTGTGTTAATTTGCATACTCACCTCTGATTGGCTGGTGGGCATGGCTTTTGGTGTAGCAGAGGTATTGTCAATTTGCATATTACTCTTTTATTAGAGAGGATAGGATCTAGGAACCTTTTACCATATAATTTTTTCTGATTATCCTTAATGAACCCAAATAATTTTATTTATTTATTTTTAAATTTTAAATATTTTTTATTGAATTCAGAGAGGAAGGGAAATGGAAAGAGAGATAGAAACTATAATAATGAGAGAGAATCATTAACTACCTGCTTTCTGCATACCAACCACTGGGGATTGAACCTACAACCCCGGCATGTGCCCTTGACCAGAATCAAACCTGGGACCCTTCAGTCCACAGAATGATGCTCTATCCATTGAGTCAAACCAGCTAAAGCTATTCAATTATGTGTTAATTTTATTTTCTAGAATTATGTCCTTGCAAAATTACCTCAGCATATAGACAGGAGTGATAAAGTAATAAAAATGAACAGCAAATATAGAAATAATTCAAATTTTGAAAGGAATTTAAAATTAATTTTTTTAAGTTTAACTAGTAAAAATAATAATTTATTTTCCCAATGCAATTTAGATATAAAACACTCGTGTTTTCAGGTGATGGTTGGGGTAGGTGAAGCTAATGTTGGTAAAACAAAACAGGGGAGAATATTTGGATTTACACAGTGTTTCTTTGCTTCGGTTTACATTATTTATTGACACAACAACTTCCAATGCTAGCTAGAACCTGAACTCTGCCTTGCAGCAATTTTTCTAATCAGATAAAATTCTGGAGAGTGATTCATTACACTTGAAAAAGGGTGACTTATGACAAGATATCAGTGATGGCTGGACAGTACAGGCAAAAGCTATGATTCTTGTTGTGATCCTAGACTCAACATGAATCTCAGGGATATGTTTTAATGTCTTGCATTACACAGTGCATGAAAAATGGGTATCGGTACTGAGGAAGTAAAATTGCAACCCTGTCCCAATAAGATAGAGATTAATAAAAAAAAGAGAAGAATATTCAGATGCTTGGACCTTTTAATGTTCATTAGATATTAATTTTCATAATACAATCCAGGGACCCTTTAAAAAGTAAATTACATTTTATTCAACCTAGATTTTTGCACTTAAATAAATAGCTATCCTATATAATAAAAACCTAATATGCAAATCAATCAAATGTAGAACAACCCACTGGCTGACTGACTGGTTATGAAACACACTGACCACCAGGGGGCAGACACCCTCAGGCTCCAAGCCAGCTAAGGCAGATGCCAGCAGGGAGCTCACCTGAACACCCTGCCAATCACCCCTCAGAGGGATTTCACTGGTGATGGCAGCAGGGAGTGGGACCTGCAACCGGGTGGCTCCAGGCTGGCCAAGGGGGGTTTCCTGGTCACCCCGCTGGTCACCTCACAGATTGGCCCTGATCACTGACCAGGCCCAGGGACCATACCCATGCATGAATTTTGTGCACCAGGCCTCTAGTGTATATATAAAAAAATATGTCAAGGTGGCTATTACTCTCATAAGTATTTGAATAATACTCTAAAGAAATAGAGTTTCTGCAGTGGATCTTAAATGATGCTCTTTATTCATTAGAATCTAGAGACTTTGCGTTAGACCTCTGCTTGAGTCAACAAATGAGAAAATATACACAAAATATTAATTCAAGGAGTATGTACCTTTGGAAGATCAAAGAGACATAAACAAATAGTCAGGCCAAAAGTTTGCATATTTCCTCTGTTGATTCTCCATGGGGCCATTTCTTTTTCACCTGAGGAGTCTTTTGATTAATATGAATTGGTTTTATTCTGGTGTCACCAGGGTACCATAGTACCATGCTACTTAGGCATAAAAACGTGTTTCTGAATGGCTGCCTGATTCTGGAACTCTATTAATCATTTTCTCATTTACCCATTCAACAAGAAACGAGGGCCTTTTACATGCTAGCAATTGCTTAGACACTGGAGCACAGAGATTAATAAAATTCCATATTGCTTGAGAAGCATTAATGGGAATTAAAACAGGACAGGGGCTCGTCACATTGAAATGTCACAAATGCGAATGCCCTGAGGTAACACATGCATTTATATATACAAAAACAGGTAACTATACTTACACACACAAATAGAACAAACATGCTAATTATAGTTATGTTACATACTGGTTACAATTTCTTTAAAAGGTAACACACAAAAGTTCAATATTTCCCCTTTAGGAAAATTTACTGTGACCACACTAAAGTAGTCCTCAACACATGGACCCACTACTCACCCATTCTTTCACTGTCCTGTTTTATGTCTGTGTTGTTGGAACTAGAACTAAATACTTACTTATACATATTCTTTATTTTCCTATAGAATATGAATCTATGAAGGCAGACACTTTTCCTTTTTTATTGATGCATCTGCTGTGCGGGGAAGACAGTGCTACATGGTACATGTTCGTAGTTACTTGTTGGATGTAAGGTTGGATGAGTGTGGTGAAACGAGCTTATTTAGAGTCCTGGGAAGCATCCCACCAGATCCCGTCTGTGGTCAATTTATTTATTTCTGTCTTTATTAGTTTTCATTGATGTGGAAGTATCTGCTTTTTAATCATCACCCCATGGACTGGCATATTTGAGTTCATATTCAAACTCAGTCTGCTTTTTCTTAGGCAATATACATATTATGATGAACAGTGCATGATGGAAGAATGTCTGACAATTTTGTCACTTTTTAACTTTGATGATAAACAGTAACAAAAAGGAGAGACTGGGCAGTTTTTCACTCATGACTCAATAGGGTTTGGAAATTCGAAATCCAATGTTCCAATTTCAACTTCTGACCTCTTTTGGACTTCCATTAATTTTGTCAGTGATAATCTCATCCAAAAAGAATTTTGCTAGATGATTTGAAATGAACACTTCAAATGCTTTTATACATTCCAAACTGGCATTTATTCAGTAGAATTAAAGGAACACACTTGCCTAAGGGCAATCCCTTAGGGAACTGTTTGGATTTGGGTTAGGAAAAGTAGAAGGCATCATTGCAGTAACATCGGCAAATAGATTTCCTCTATGGATTGTATCTCCAGTCATTACTGAATGTGTATCTGGGCAGTCACTAATGGAGGCTGCTGGTAGACCTTAAATTCATGGTTGCATCTTGTTCCTCCATATTTTCTATACATCAAAATGACCCACAATTTTACTTTTTCTTCCTTCCGTTTTCAACTTAACAAACCACTCAACTGCAAAGAATTGTACTGAGGAAGCCAAAGCACTGTTTCTATAGAAGAAACCATTTAGGTCGCCTGCAACTGGCTGATCATGTTATCTTCTGCTCTGCTCTTGTTCTGTATATAAATACGTAGTAGACTCCTGTGACTAAGTTAATGAGGAAAAACGTGTGTAATTGGAGATCGAAAAGTACAAAAACATACAATTTATGATGGAAATCATAGTTTAAAAATTATAGAGCCCTCAATTAAATAAATATATTTACAATAAAGTTATAAATAATGCTGTCGATATATACATTTTAATTAACTTAGTTAAACATAATCATTATGTTTTGCCATGATGTTGCAGAAATTCTATACTTTGTTAAAAATAGTCAGGGCAGCAGAAAATATAATGACATGTTTTTCCTAGTTCTTTTAAAATAACAATGTAGATATGCAATATTTCTGGTTTGCATAGACCCTATTCCCCTCATAATATCCTATCTAATAAAAGAGTAATATGCAGATTGACCATCACTCCAACACACAAAACGGTTGCCCCCATGTGGTCAAAGATTCTGCCCCCATGTGGAGACAAGATAGCCAGCAGGGGAGGGCAGTTGGGAGGGACCAGGCCTGCAAGGGAGAGCAGTTGTGGGTGATTAAGCCTGCAGGGTAAGGCAGTTAGGGTAACCAGGCTGGCAGAGGGGGGAAGTTGGGTTGACCAGGCCTGCAGGCAAGGACAGTTGTGGGTGAACAAGCCTGTAGGTGAGGGCAGTTAGGGGAAAACAGGCTGGCAGGGGAGCAGTTATGCATCAATCAGGCTGGCAGGGGAGTGGTCAGGAGGTGATCAGGCTGGCAGGCAGAAGCGGTTAGGGGCAATCAGGAAGGCAAGCAGGTGAGCAGTTGGGAGCCAGCTGTCCTGGATTGTGAGAGGGATGTTGGACATCCCTTGAGGAATCCCAGATTGGAGAGGGTGCAGGCTGGGCTGAGGGACACCCTCCCCCATGCACAAATTTTATGCACTGGGCCTCTAGTCCATATATATATATATATATATATATATATATATATATATATATATATAAAGCTAATATGCTAAGTGTCCTTCCCACCAACCAACTGGTTGCTATGACATGCACTGATCACCAGGGGCAGACACTCAACACAGAAGCCGCCGATCTGCAGTGATTTGGCAGCAATGGTTCATGGGTGATGCACCCCAAAACCAGAGAATTGGGATCCTGTTTCCTCACAGGGCCTTGTGATTCACCTTTGGCTGAAGGTTATTTTGTTGCTGGGGCATTGTTGGCCCTGAACCTGGTTTACCATCCACTTGCTTTTGCATTTGCATTCTGTACCCTGCACGATAGCAACTTTGCAGAGTGCTCTCTCGCACTCCGGGACCCCTCAGGGGATGTTGGGGACACATTTTGGCCTGATCCCCACAGGCCAGGCCAAGGGATGTCACCTGCTGGAGGAGTTCCGCTCAGTTTGCAGACACTTTTCAGGCCACAGCACCATCCAGGTGTGGCTGGCCTGGGAGGGACACGGGCGGTTGGCTCCAGGGCATGTCCAGCCTCTTTTGCCTCATCCCGCCCCACCAGCCACCTTCTAATTAATTTCCTTTCAATGTGCACGAATCCATGCACCATTATAAGTAAACTATGACCCATGGCTCCTTTTTTAAAAAAATATATTTTTATTGATTTCAGAGAGGAAGGGAGAGGGAGAGAGATGGAAACATCAATGATTAGAGAGAATCATTAATCAGCTGCCTCCTGCATGCTTCACACTGGGGATCGAGTCCAAAACCAAGGCGTGTCCCCTGACTGGGAATTGAACCATGACCACCTGATTCATAGATCAATGCTCAACCACTGAGCCATGCCACCCAGGCTTGCCCATGGCTCTTTAGAGCAATTTTTATATCATTCAAAAGAAATATAAAATTATTCTTTTTAATCAAAGTAAAAAAGATAAGCATCCTAGGGAATCCAATTATTTAATATATCTGTATACCCACATCAGCTTACAAGTATATATGTTTATAATCCTTTATTGGAAATCTATATATATTTTAGACCACATTTAACTAAAAAGCAAGTGTATAACTCTTATTTTTGGATTTTTATTGTTAGAGTTGTGATTTTTATATGGCATTTAAAAATGTGTTCATTATACACTTCGTTACTGAATATATATGTCTTTACAGGCAGATTTAATGATATTTCAATATTCCATTTTCTAAAGCCGAGATCTACTACCTATTGACTTGCTAGTATCATCCTCATTTTGAATGAATCTGTTCAAGCTGTAAAAATGTGGCATAATTTAGGCAAAACATTTCTACTGTTTAATGATGATACTAGTGTACTGCAAAAAGATATATTTTCCTAATATATTCAAATGTATCAAATACATAAAGCTATATTGAACAGTGTTATAGAAATTATAACAAGTGGTGATAAATAATTTTGGCTAATAAAGGAGAAGAGTTTTATGCTAGCCTTATTTAAAAAAAATAATAAAATGTAATTTTTATGTCAAGTAATGAAGGTGAAACATGTTACTTAATAGTAAAGAGCTATAAAAATGATTCTTTTATTTTTCTATTGAATATAAAAAGATGTTACACTAGAAACATAATTGGAGAAAGTCGTGGTTTTGCATAAGGGATAAATAAAATATACAAGAGCCTTTAAGAATTGTTACATTGGCCCTTGTGAATAGAGCTCAGTGGAGAGAGAATCTGCCTGTGGACTCAAGTGTCCCAGGTTCGATTCTGGTCAAGGACATGTACCTTGGTTGCAGGCACATACCCAGTAGGTAGTGTGCAGGAGGCTGTTGATCAATGATTCTAACTCTTTATCCCTCTCCCTTCCTTTCCATAAAAAGTCAATAAAATATATTTAAACAATAAAATAAAATAAGAATGGCTACATTGTCTTTGATTCATTTTTATTTGTGTTTTTTATTGTTGACATTATTACATTTTCCCCACCCTTTGTCCACCTTCACCCAACCCTCAATCCTGGCCTTTGGCCCACTGTTGTCTGTGTCTGAAAGCTCTGCATCTATGTTCTTTGGCTAATCTATTCACCTTCTTTATCCAGTGCCCCCCAATACATCTCCTCTGACAGTTATCAGTCTGTTCCATGTATCCATGCCTCTCCGTCTATTTTGTTCATCAGCTTATTTTGTTTACTAGATTCCACATGTATCAGTGAGATCAGATGGTATCTGTCTTCCTCTGACTGCCTTACTTCCCTTAGCATAATAACCTCCAGGTCCACTCATGCTGTCACATAGGGAAAGAGTTGCTTCTTTTTTACAGCTGCATAGTATGCCACTCTGTAAATGTACCACAGCTTTTTTATATCCACTCATTTCCTGATGGGCACTTGGGCTTTTTACTGATCTTGGGTATTGTGAATATGCTGCAATTTTTAAAAAATATATTTTATTGATCTTTTTACAGAGAGGAAGGGAGAGAGATAGAGTTAGAAACATCGATGAGAGAGAAACATCTGCCAGCTGCCTCCTGAACGTCCCCTACTGGGGATGTGCCTGCAACCAAGGTACACGCTCTTGACCGGAATCAAACCTGGGATCTTTCAGTCTGCAGGCCAACACTATCCACTGAGCCATATTTTTTAAAAATATATTTTATTGATTTTTTACAGAGAGGAAGGGAGAGAGATAGAAAGTCAGAAACATTGATGAGAGAGAGACATCGATCAGCCGCCTCCTGCTCGCCCCACAGTGGAGATGTGCCCACAAGCAAGGTACATGCCCCCGACCTGGGACCTTTCAGTCCCCAGGCCGACGCTCTATCCACTGAGCCAAACCAGTCTTGGCAATGTTGCTAATTTTAAAGTAACTTTTAATGGGATGGAAGAAAGAAAACTTGGCTCTCTGAAAGAATGTTCAAGAAGCTGGAAAACATACAGCTGGAACTGAGTTAGAGTAAAAATAGAAAAAAAATATTTGGCAAAATTTAATACAATAAATTGTATCTTTTAGCCTATAAAACAAGCCTTGACAAACATTCTGTGTATGAGTATGTGTGTGTGTGCATGTGTTCCTTTTCATATATATGTGTTCCCCCATGAAATGCATGGAGAAATTTGAATTAGAGTTTGAAAAAACAACCTAATTGTAGAGTTATTCAATACATTTGGAGTACCTCTGAAATACTTAAATAGATAATATTCTTCATATGTTCCATTTTTTGAGAGATAAGAAAATTGCATAGCTATAAATTTGAGAGAAAATAGTTTTGAGATTACTGTCAAATTTGGAAGACTCTCATATACAACTTCATTTCAGTGTATAATTGGGTTGTTAAAATTAATTATATGTTGAAATTTTATTTTAAGTTTTTATCAACTTTATAATGCTCTAAATATTTTGTATCATATTTTCAGTTTATTGTTGGACTAAGTTTATTTCTCTCTCAAGAATGCGATAACAGGTTGGGGCAAAAGTAGGTTTACAGTTTTTCATTAGGGATATCTATAATAATAAAAGCGTAATGTACAAATTGAGTGAACAGCCAAACAGCTGAATGACCATTTGGACGACTTTCTGGACCAGTGGTCGGCAAACTCATTAGTCAACAGAGCCAAATATCAACAGTACAATGAATGAAATTTCTTTTGAGAGCTAAACTTTTTAAACTTAAACTTCTTCTAACACCACTTCTTCCAAATAGACTCGTCCATGCCGTGGTATTGTGTGGAAGAGCCACACTCAAGGGGCCAAAAGCTGCAAATGTCTCATGAGCCTCGGTTTGCCGACCACTGTTCTGGATGAAGCCAGGGCTGTGAGGGCCTACCCTTGCATGAATTTCATGCATCAGGCCTCTAGTAATACAATAATTGATCAATAAAAATAAAGAACAAAGTTTCTTGTATTCAAAACTGTACACCTACTTTTGCCCTACCCTATATATGCATGTATATATATATATATATATATATATATATATATATGAATTAGAGTTTGAAAAAATAATTTAATTGTAGAGTTATTCAATATATACTGAGTGCTTCTGATATACTTAAATAGATAATATTTATAATATTAAATATATTCCCCCCCAAAAAATAAATTCATATCCACTTTACTAGCTGAGAGCTCAGTTGACATTTTCTTTTCATATTTAACCTGTTGGAATTAATAATTATTCAAGTGAGTATATATATTTGGGACACCCTGTTAATGATTTTATGTATACCTATATTAATATATTTCATGTATATATTTGGATAAGTGGATTCAATTATGTTCCTGAATCAGGCTTTATATCACCAGTTAAAACACAACCAGGTAATGATATCATATATGAAATTTTTAACTAGGAGTAACTTGAATCCTTTTCTCTTAAATCAGGACCCCCAAGGCCTAAGAATGTAGTTACTTCCATAAGATTTAAGAGCTAACTAGCTGAAGTGAGAGACACCAATGTGAGCCAAGCATCTCTTTCCTTTTCTGGGCTATAAAATTATTGTTAACATTAACACCCTAATGAGTTGGGTGTCTGGTTCCCTTTGGATATACTGAAGGAAGCTAAGAAGATCCTTTCCTTTCCCCATGCCTGTTCTGAGACTCCAAAAAGAGACCACTGTGTGTATTCAGATAGAACTAGACAATTGCCTTATATATTTGGACCTTTTTCCACATCTATTACTATATTACGGGCAGTTTTCACCAGAGGACCTCCAGACAATCATCCTGTGCCTTAAATGAGGCACCGGAGAGGCACCTCTTTTGCTCTCTTTAGTCACTGCAGGGGAGAGCACACCAAGGAATGTTAACACTGCTCCTGGTTACACAGGTGACTTCACTTCCTAGAGTCCTGCCCTGTCTCCCTTTCCATCAGCTTTAAGGACTTTGTCCCAAATGGCCGTGGTAACTGACCATCTTGGTTCATGCTTGGGTTTTAATAGTATTTCAATGGCTAATAGTTTTGGAGTGGTTATATCCATATAGGGTAGATAGTATGTTGATTAACATGTATGCCCTAGCTCATTTAATCTTTAGCAAACTCTGAGGTAGGTGCTATTATAACTGCATTTCAAAGAAAAGAAACCGAATTTCAGAGTATGATGTAAGTTGCCAGAAGTAAGAATGCTAGTGCTAGATACAGGGTTTGAACAAATGATGTCTGACTCTGGAACTAGCTCTGGCTAGTTAGAGAAAAATATTAAGTGTTTGGTTACCTGCATCAGCATCTAGAAAATGGGAACTGATAAAACTAAAATATTACAGACCCAGTGGAGGGTCCTGACATGTGTAAAAAGTTACACATTAAAGGTGATTTGCATAAATTAGAGACAGATCGGGGTGAGATTCGGTGACGTTTTTGCATTTATATTATTATTCAAGTCCTAGAAAAACTGAAAATAATTTCAGTGACCCAATAGGTTCATACATCTCTCTCTCTCTCTCTCTCTCTCTCTCTCTCTTTCTCTCTCTCTCTCTCTCTCCCCTTGCTTTCCCTCTCCCTTTGTTTCTCCACTAAATACCAGAATTCCCAGTATTTTTGGTCACAGTCTGGAAACGCTTTTAAGAAATACTTACTTTGAAAGATTCAGAATAAAAACCCCAAATGAATCTATCATTTCTGGAACTAGAAATAGCCTCCTGTAAATGATGAGTTTCCTATGAATTACCTACAGGTACATTTCTGTAAACACGATTTCCTTTTTGTGGGACTTAACTTATTTTATGAGCACATAAATAGGGATGGCGCTCTTTTGAAGCGTATTTCTTGTCTAAACTGAGTTGCATATGTTTAGAAAAGAACACCCAGGGTAGATGACAGTTGTGATCGGAATGTCCATGTTTTAATATTTACAGCGATGAAGTTTATAGGAAAGAGCGTCACATTTTCCCTTTGCTCATGTTACCGAAAGGACAGCTGAAAATACCTAAGTGATGTATGTCTTGGCATCAGCAAACCAACCGAGAGCCTTTGAACATTTTGTAATCCAGAGTAGAGCCACTTCAGTAGCCTAGAAGGTGACCTCTCACTCTCTTTTGATTCTGAAAACCTACACAGAGACACACACACAAGCCATCAAGAGGCCTGTCCTTGCAATTGCCATATCTGTGATGCTATACTCATAATCCTCCATTAGAGGGCAGTGCAGCTATTATCATCCTGACATGCCAGGTTTTGATCAAATTTCCTGATGTTAGCATAGAATATGAAAAGCATACATTAATTTAAAATCAATTGCATGCATTTGTTTTAAAAGCACTCAGCTTGTACCTGATGGTTAATAGATGTGAAACGCTTGGAGCCCCGATGCACACGGAGTAGTGAACATAATGAATTTGGCAGATTTTAAAAAAAGAAAAGAAAAGTGTGTGTGGCAGGGGGTGGTCTTAGACAAATATGAACTAAATTCTTTCATTTGCCTTGATACCTTAAGGGGAAAAAATTACAAATAATGGAAAAGCATGATGAACAAGCTAGTAGCTATAGGTATTCGTTTACATTGAAATGAAAAATAGCTCATGAGAGAAGAAAGCAGGATACTTTTGAAATAGATTCCAGCCCCTCTCGTTTGAAATGCAAAAGAACAATTTACTGTATGTTATTTAAGTGGATGACTCTTGTTGGCCTGGTCCTTCTTAAAGATTTGTTTCTATTTACCTTGGCCATGAAACGTTGAAATACGAGAGAGGCCATGCAAAGACTTCTCCAATGGGACCCAGCCTTCTTGAATGTCACACCAACTGGGGTGGGGAGGTGTGGGGGGGGGCGGTTGGTAAGAGCCTGGGTGACTTGAACACCCTTCACAGAGGAGAAGGGGACAGAATGGAACCGAGCACTATGTCAGGACATTATTCCCTTTCACTGGCAAAACTTAAAAGCATACATTTATAAACATAAGGCTCCCGAAATAAAAACATCCTTTCGTTCCATTTCCTGCAGTGACAAGAGATATATATTCTAGATTGTAGACAGAGCTGCCTTGGAGATAAATTGTCTGATTTCAGCATCTCGGCAGTGAATAATAGATTCCCCTCGGAATCACATAATTAAAAAATGACATTTCTGCTACTTTGTGCCAATTTAGGACCGTGGCTGGCCCTGGCTTCCGGGGTCTGAGAGAACCTCCCTGCAGGGCACAACCAAACAGATATTTGCATTAATCAGGGGGACAACGTAAGGTTACATTAAGACAAAAGATGTTCATTCAGGGGAACGGGAGACTTTATTATATTCCTCTCTACAAATTGCCCTTTTTTGATTTCCTTCTTCTTCTCCTTCTTTTTCAATCCTGCCACTGAAAAAAGAGTATGAATGATGAGATTAGGACATCCACTTTTTACAAATTAGCGAGATGAAAGGAAGCATATGGGACTAGCAGAATACATGAAGTGCCTAATTTTAGCACTTTTTTTTTTCCCTTGGAGCAGAAATTCAGATTCAGTCAAAGATGAGGCTGAATGCGATGCAAGAAATATGTATATCTTTTCCACCAGGGAATGAATGCTTGTATGGATTTTTCCCTCTGGGGGTTTCCTGAAAGGCAAGTGAGTGAGGGCTGAACAATTGTTCTTTATGAATCCATCATCAGTTCCCGGTATGTATCTAAAAAGTGTGTCTGCTGAGGGAGCCTCCAATTAATAGTGACTAAAACGTAAATGGATTTTTGGTATATCTGGTATTTAGTGAACCAGGGCTAGTGAGAGATCTCTTGTCCTATTTTAGTTACTTCAATAACGGCCAGTATTTCTCAGGTGCATTGATATCAAGTAATAAAAGCACAAATAAGAATATTCCTTCTTAAAAATGACATAAGATTCCTTAAACAGATCGTCTCAGTTTTGGAATTTCTACTCTCAGTTCATGTTTTCAACCCTAGCAGCACAATTTTAGTATTGCAGGATCAGGAGCCATTCATTACTCCTTTCTGAGATTCAATGTTTTGGTGAAAAGTCATGTGGTTATCTGGACTGGACAGCCATCCCTGTTAGACTTATAAAGAACATGTCAGCTGTTGTGTGGTAAACTGTCTACCACTAAATGATAAAAAAAATATAAAGGAAGATGATTATAGATTTATTGAAAGTATTACTTTGCAACTTTTCTATAAGTCTAAAATAATTTTAAAAGTCCACAAAAATAATATCCAAATGATGCAGGCACTTCATTATTTAGTGCTTACTTAAAAACACACACACACACACAAAGAGTGAACATGTTTAGAAACATTCTCAAGGCTAAAGGTGATAAGTTTTTAATATATGTTGACAAAGCAATCTAATTTTCAGTAATGACCCTGGTTATATAATTTAATTACTATTATAAGACCAGGGAAGTGGACTTCATGCCTTATCACAACTTGATAAAGTTGGTATGATTTTTCTCCTCATTTTAGAAGGGGTCTATCAGCAATGAGAGGACTAAACTAGTTGTCAAAGCACAGAATCCAACTCTGTGTTTTATGTATTAAAGAAGCTTTTATTTATTAGTACCTAATAAGATTATTACTTTGCATATATTGTGTCTAAGTCTCATGATACCACTTCAGAAATTTCTAATATTCTAGTTATGACTTAGAAAACTAAATTCAGAGAGGCTAGATATTAATATTAGGTAACTTAAATGAGTGTATTTACACTTCTTCTGTTCTTTATGATTGTCACCACTAATTTCATGGGAGGCCATATGGCTGATTCACAGTGAATCTATATCTAAAAGTGGTTAGAATTTTTTTTTTACCATGAGTTTTTTATTAAAATGAAAACATAGATGTCTATATAGTCATAATTATATATACATACATACATATGTATATATGTATATATGAATTCTGTATAGTAGGTAGAAGTAGGTAGCATTATTTCCAATAAGACAGAAAAAATCAGACATACACATAGACTCACACACTTATACATACACACAAGTAATGCAAGACAACTAAACAAATGTAGAATACCCCCAAAATTTTCCCCTATAGATTCCTTCCCATATGCAGGGTGGAGCAAAAGTAAGTTTACAGTTGTTCATATGAAAATTGATATAATAACTAATAAATAATAAAACAAGAATAAACTCTGTATTTTGCATACTTACAACTATAAATCTCCTTTTGCTCCACCCTGCGTGTTTTTTGTATGTTGTAGTGACAAGCAACATACTAGCCATAAACTAATTGCTAATTCATGTAACAGGCAGAAGTCTGAGCCTTGAGCGCTGTTTGTGTTGAGGAGTCAAACTTCTCCTGTCTTTCCCGGTGCACTTGTGTGCTTATAGGTAAATAATTTATTTGCAGGAAGATTTAGTTGAGACTCCTCTGAAATACCAAGAGGGGCAGACAGAGAAACTTAGAAAAGTATCAGGGCCTCTATTATCAGTGTGAAAGGGTGTTTGGAATAGAGCATTCATTTTAATATTCTCTAGATGTATCCCTTTAAGTGGAGGAACCATATTTGGGACCAGATCTGGGAGGACTAAGGAAGAAACACTGTTAAGGAAAGATTAGTAAATTGCTTCACTCAGAAGTGCAAAATAGAAGGAAAGGGAGTGAGTCGCCTTCTTCCATCATCTGCCTACCACACCACATGCTTGTTCCCTGAGGCTTAGAACATGCCCTGAGTGCTGATATCTTGGTCTGGAGAGGTCTGGGAGCACATGGATGTGCCTCGGGTAAGGTCTCAATGCAAGTGTCAGAGACTGCTATGAAGCACCTTGCACAAGACTGGGGACCATGGAGGCCCTTTCAAGAAAAACTACCTCAGATTACCTGAGGAAAAGAGGGAGGCAGTGCGAGTCACTTCCTTTTGATAGAGACAACAGGACTTTATACCTGGTGACAATACCCCTGGAGATCCTCCAAAACACTGAGTGTAATTGCATAGAAGCATTTCTGGGAAAATCTTTTAAGTTAGTTGTGGGGGAAAGTATATCAGAATAGGTTTAATTATGCTTAATCTATCTACCCGGACCATGGTCTTGGAAAACAAGGAGATAGCAAACACTGAGTTGCCAATCTTTCATTTAGAAGGGAACAATATGTCTAAAAATGTTTTTTAAGTAAATAAACATAAGCCAATTTATTCAACCAGTTAAGTTATGCTAAGTGGTTTTTTTTAATGACCCCCCAAGAGATCTATCGGTTTCAACTAAAAATCCTATATAATAAAAGGCTAGTATGCAAATCAACCAAACTGTAGAAAAACCAGTCGCCATGGTGCACACTGATCACCAGGGGGAATGCTAAATACAGGAGTTGCCTCCTGATGGTCCATTGTGCTCCCACAGTGGGGAGCACTGCTCAGCCAAAAACCCTGCCCTGGGTCACCACTGGCAAGCCCAGCAGCAGTAGCAGAAGCCTCTCTTGCCTCTGTAGCAGAGCTAAGGATGTCTGACTGCTGGCTTAGGCTTGCTCCCCCAAGGACATCCCCTGAGGGCTCTTGGCCTTTGAGAGGGCACAGGCCTTGCTGAGGGAATCCAGATACATGCACATTGGGGGCAACCAGGCTGCAGGGGAGAACCATTATGGGCAACCAGGCAGGCAGGCAGAGGCGGTTAGGGGTGATCAGGCAGGCAGAGGAGCAGTTAAGAGCATTAGGCAGGCAGGCAGATGAGTGGTTAGGAGCCATTGGTCCTGATTGCAAAAGATTCTGAATTGTGAGAGGGATGTCCAACTGCTGGTTTAGTCCTGATTTGGCAGTCAGACATCCCCCAAGGGGTCCCAGATTGGAGAGGGTGCAGGTTGGGGTGAAGGGACCTACCCCCAGTCCCCCATGCACAAATATCATGCACTGGATCTCTAGTAAATTATAAGAACAGGTTTAAGAGGGCCAAGCAGCTGTCAATTATCCAGAGCCCAAATCTGACTGTATCTCTCTCTTCTTTTATGTACAGTTTCCATAATACCTTAGAGCAGTTGTTCTCCACCTTCCTAATGCCATGACCTTTAATACAGTTCCTCATGTTGTGGTGACCCACACCCTGTTAGTGGTTCTCAACCTGTGGGTCGTGACATTATGGTTAGAAAATGTCCTTGAAATGTGTTCCCTGATTGTAAATTTCATACTTCCTATTGTGACCCACAGGTTGAGAACTGCTGCTATAGAGCCTAAGACCATCGGAAAAAACAGATATTTACATTACGATTCATTAACAGTAGCAAAATTACTGATGTAGCAACGACAATAATTTTATGGTTGGGGGTCACAGCATTAGAAAGGTTGAGAACCATTGTCTTAGAGGTTGCCCCCTCTCTGATAGCCAGAGGGGAAAAAGAATGGGTTGCAAGGGGAAGGATTTTATAGGCCAAGTCTGTAAGTGACCCATATCCCTCCAACCTGCCTTCCACTGGTCAGAAAACACTCCCAGTGACACAGTAAATTCTGAAATCTGACGAATGACATATATGAACCCAAGAAGAAGAAACTATAATTCTGTCAAGTACCCCTACTCAATAAGCATTTTTTAAATTAGTTTTTTTTTTTCAATATACCCTACTAAGCACTGTGAGGGACAAACACTCAAAGGCCTGCAAATAATAAGCATTCAATAAATCCTTGTGAATTAACAAATGAGTCACATCTTCTAAAATGTTTCAAGGGGGCATGAATAACATGAATAACAATAGATTTATTCTTTGCTCCATTCCCAACATCTGGTCCAGTGCATGGAATTTGGAATCAGACATTTTATAAATATTGCCTTCTCAATTCATTTAAGCTCCTATTCACTCCATTTGTAGGAATACGTCAATTTTATAGTTGTTGTGAGAATTAATTTACCATATATATATATATATATATATATATATATATATAGTCTAACACATAGTAGGCCCCCAATAAATAAAACATGCATCATTTAGCGTTGGAGAAATATACTGGAGAAAACCATCATTTATTCAAAGGGAGAATAGGCTCTGCCCAGAAAGAAAAAAAATGATGGGTCAGCCGAGTCTATGAGTGAATAAAGAGCACAGAGAGAAAAAAATATCAACTAATAGATAGCCTGCAGTTCAAAGACTGGGAAATTGGAATCCATCCAAAATGAAGCTAACGAAACTAGAACCAAAATGAGTGAAGATCTAAGCAACAAACTGAAAAGAACATTGTACAAGAAACATCCATAAATCTTACAGAATTTTTCTGGTTCAGAGAAAGCAAGTGATCAACAAAGAAGAAGATAGGTAGTGAAGATTTTTCTTTGATAAAGACAGCTGTGCTGGCATAAAATCAAAAATAATACTTTCTCTTCAGGATAATAAAAAAGAGTGATGGAGAAGATTTGCAGAAAACACAGGTACAATTTCTAGAAGAAGTAGGAGTAGAGATCTGAAAAGGCTTAATCTTGGGTCGAAATAACTGCTTAAAAACTAAATGTTACATGATCTTGACTGAACCTTCAGAACGTCCTAGAATTCATCAGTAAGAAATCAAAGCATTATAGTGAATAGTTTAAGAAAGGGTTGTCATTCGTACAAGTATATTTTTAAGTTTATGTTTTTTCATTGATTTCAGAGAGGAAGAAAGAGAGATAGAAACATCAACAATGAGAAAGAATTATTGATAGACTGCCTCCTGCATGCCCCACACTAGGAATCGAGCCCCAACCAGGGCATATGCCCTGAATGAGACTTGAACTGTGACCTCCTGGTTCACAGGTTGACACTGAGTCATTGAGTCATGCTGGCAAGACCATGTATATTTTAATCTTTTGAGATGCTTTTCTTTAAAGAACATTGTGGTTAGAAAATGTCCTTGAAATGTATTTCCTGACTGTAAATGTCATACCTCCTATCTTCTAGTGTTGTGCTTGTGTATTTTAATATTTTTACTGGTCATATTCTAGATATTCTTCTGCCTGATAGAAAGTGGTCTTATATTGATATATCTTTAAATTCATTTGACTACAGAATGATGCATAGAGTGTTTTTCTTAACTTCTTCCTTCTACACATTTCCACCATCATCAGTACCTTGAATCAAGTTAGTTCTCTGTGCCAGCCATTGGCTGATGTTTTCCCATATCAGCTCCATGGATGTTCACAACCAAAGGGAGAGGCAAGTATTTTACTGAAAAGAAAATTAAGTCTCACAGATATTCATTATCTGACACTGAGTGACATGATAGCTGACAAATGGTTGTATTGGAATTTTAGTTCATTTCAGTCCAAAGCCCTGTTTCTTAACATTTTCTTTCAATGAAGAAGACAAAGAGGAAAACCAACATTGAGGAGCAGTGGTAAGGAGGTCAGTAAAATGTCACAGAGGTGATAGGAAGAGAGGAAAAAGAAATTTTCTTGTACTCTTCTGAGTTCATACCTGAGAACCTTTATAATAAAAGAGGGATCAAAAAGAGAAAAATAAGCAAATGTTTATTAATATTTATATATCATGTACACATGTTAACTCCTGGAATTAGCTTAGAATTCAGGACTGAATACTATCTTAATAGGGAAAGGGAATGGGGGAATGCAGGTTTCTTAAGGCAGAGGAAATAACTTTTAGGAAAAATAAAGGACAGATGAACCTGGATGTCCTTAGAAGAACAGATGGGAGGTACAATTGTGTGGGGGTGATGTCAACTTTTGGTCCGCTCTCCTGTGATGAGTCAATTATCTCTAGTTGATGAGATGCTAGGGAGGGAATTTATGACACCTGAGTTCATTTTGGAGCGTCTGTCTTTCGGTAGACATGGGGAGTTCAGAGAGTCCCTCCTTACATTTGATGGTTTACAAATACTCCGGGTCAGTCAAAACAGTTATTATGCCAAAGCAGCATATTTTGGGAGGTATCTCCTGCGACCCTTCAGAGGCATGCTCAGGTGAAAGGAAGGTGATTTAGGATAATGGTGACTGCGAGCTTCCTTGAATGCTTCCTCCTATAACAGTGGTTCTCAACCTGTGGGTCGCGACCCCTTTGGGGGTCGAACGACCCTTTCATAGGGGTCGCCTAAGACTATTAGAAAACACCTATTTCCCATTGTCTTAGGAACCAACACACCGCTCCTCAGTGTAGCAAAATGTAGCAATGCAGTTTACTGTTGTTATATTAAGGCTGTTTGTTACCCATGCTATACCACAATTCAAGACACCATTTCATTTATTTGTAATTAGAAATAAATATTTCACAATATATAATTACATATTGTTTTTGTGATTAATCACTATGCTTTAATTATGTTCCATTTGTAACAACGAAAATACATCCTGCATATCAGATATTTACATTACAGTTCATAAGAGTAGCAAAATTACAGTGATGAAGTAGCAACAGAAATAATTTTATGGTTGGGGGTCACCACAACATGAGGAATTCTATTAAATGGTTGTGGCACTAGGAAGGTTGAGAACCACTATCCTAGAAGGAATGAGAATGACAAAAGAATGTGAATGGAGAAGTTCCCGTCACCTTCTCCACAGGCAGGAGTGAGACACGGAACTGAAAGAACACGGGCTGCACGGAAATCCCTGTCTCATCTCCAAAGCATGCTCATGAACTGAAAGCATGTTGTGCCACACGTTCTATTAGACCATAATAGGTAGGAAAACATGTTTCCATCTATTACGTTGATACTCAAGGCTGGAGGCTGCTTCCTTCTCTAGAAATCACATACTTCATCATTTGACTGATGGTCATAGTAGTAAGTGGAATCAAGAAGGCCCGGAGATGGTGCAACTTTTCCTACTCGGAGCTATTTCCACGTTGCCATCTGGAATCCTACTCTTCGGGGTTTTGTTCTGTTCCTGCTATATTCTGTCCAGTCCCTGCGAAGCTTTCAATTCCCCCAGCAGATCGGAGCCAAAGCCAGCATCGATTTAGTACCCGGAGTTCATTCACACCGGCTCATGATCTCTTTAACAATTCCTCCATACCTTTCTGGGGGTACAACTGCTTTAACTTTTAAAGAGGAATTACATGTCTGAAACCTGGGTCTAATTGTGGGCTGTTAAAGGAGCTGTGGCTTTCTCTGTGTAGAAAGAGAACTGGCCAGATGTGTAATGTGGAGGGCCAGGGGAAGGCTTGTTCAGCAGAGGTGGGTTACCGCTGACCACAAAGATGGAAGGAACCCAGCCACAGCTCTACAGCTTCTGGACGAGACAGATATCTTTGTTCAATGGGGTTTCTGCTGAGATGACATTTCTGCAGACCAAATGGGCTCGGGTTCCCTGGAAAGTAATGGGGTCTTGGAACAGCCAGAAAAATAAAGGCTTTTAATGGAGTCAGAGTCATAAATGCTGTGTGGCATATGGAATACATTGTGAAGAAGTAATCATGAGACTTGAAGCCATGGATTTAATAAGACTGCGTTTGCACCACACACACAAACAGAATTAGGAATAAATCCTGGATGAGGGGACAGGCAAAGTAGCACAGTTGTACACACCCTATGTTACTTTTAATTATTTTTTTTTTATAAAAGGAGGGATAAATGGCATTCTGTGCACTTAACTCGAACAAACAAATCGTATTATAAAATAAGCATAATGCTTGAATAACAATGGAGAAGCTCGCTGGTCATGGGATACTATATTTAGAAATGTTGGCTGTATCATCTAGACAATGCATGCCTTCATGGCTCGATGTAATTTCTTTCATCTCTATTTGTAGCATTGGAGCCGAGGAGAGCTAGCAACATTTGAAAGGCTGGCATTTTTCTCTGCGTGTGACTTTAATTTAATTTTGTGTTTCACTCAGCGTGTGTATATATAGAGTGATCCATTTAACTCTCAGCTTCTCTAGCATGGTCTCTATATTCCTGTGTTTGGATATCTTAAACTGCGGGCAAATGCTTAGCTCTAATACTACATGAGCTTCTTTTCAATGGAAAAAATGTGGCGGTGGTGGTGTTCCATATGAAACCCCGCATTTTGAAGAAAATATTAGCTTTAAAGCTGAAGGTACTGGTCTTTTCAGTTTCCCATTTATAAAAAAAAATAACATGGAATTTAATATAAAACTGGTTACTCAATGCATATCTTTTAAAACTCTATAGTCTGTGTTCCCAACACTAAAATCTAATGCGGTTTGAAATTAAAGTATTTTACTCTCCGCTGGTGGCAATTACATTAAACATTGCAACAAATAGTTTTTGGTAATATTAAGTGTGTGTAGTTGGCCCAATCTCCTTTTGCAATTCTGGCTTATATTATTTCAGAATTTTAGTCATCTTTCTTAAATTATCGAATAATATTTTGCACATGAAATTAATATATTTTTATGTTATGAACTATTAATGAACTCCTGCGTAATCATTCTTCATTGAAGCTACCAATGTCCTTGCTCTAATTACAGATCCTGGCCTTTTTTCTGAATTATATGTGCATAATTTTCATTCTATATTATAGAGTATCATTTCACCACACAAGTATGTAGTCTTAACCAATATATTGTGTAATTGACTTTATTTTAAAACTTCATGAAAATGTTGTCATATTGTAGATAATCCTTTGCAATTGGCTTGAGTCTGCCCAACATTGTTTTTATGATTCATCTGTTTTGTTTCATGTTGCTCTATATTACTTATTTACACTGCAGTATATATTGCTTTCAGTGGCTATCCTCAAATTTTTATTTATCCATCATCCCGATGATTAACATTTGTGCTATTTTCTAATGTTGTTTTTTATTATTTTATTACAAATACCACTACTATAAATTGTCTCCCCCCCTATCTCTTGGTTTGTGAAATACCTTTCAAACTTTTTTGAGAGTGATTCAAAACTAGAAAAAAAATTCATATTGTGGTTAGGGAAATTTTGTGAATAACTTTGTAGAACGTGGGATATTATCTTACTTGCAAGCTTAATAAACTCCTAGCATTTCACGGGTGCTGGCAGCTCACACAAAACTCATGAACCTCAGAGGATCTCATTGCTCCCGATTCCCCTCACCCCCAAGTCCCACAGGTGGGACACAAAGTGTCCACAATGGATGCCTGCACACGCAGTGGACGGATGCAGGAGCGAAACACTGAGCTTCGGTGATCTTCCACTCACAGGTAAGCCTGCTTTGTAACTAATGGGAGACATTACCTCATCCCTCAAGGCCGTTCACTACAAACACAACCCTGACTGGTGCCCTGGGCAAAAAGTGATCAGAGCTGTAAATTCTTGGCACACCCAGCAGGAATGTGCAGGCCACCACGACCATAGCGGATTGCCTCTCCCAACAAATATGCGTATGACTGAAGCCCTTCTCCCTGATGTGTTAGGTGAATATTGATCTGTTCTATTTTCCTTCATTTACTAAATGCTGTGCCTGACTCCCCAAAATAAGTGCATAACCTAAAAGGTAGCAACCCGCAATTTATACAGCAACCAAACAAATGATGTCTGAAGTCATATACCTGAGAGAATAATTACTGGGTTGCATTCAGCTTTAAAATATAATTATTTTATAATGTAATTTGTCGGCCACTATTCTTTTTTTCACAGCTATTAAACGAAGGTTCTCCTGCTAGGTAGCTTTCCACCAGTTGGCTTTGTTAGACATTTTAAATTTTTATAAAAAATCGATGCCTAATTATATCTGATTTGGTTGTTATTACATTTGAATTATTATTAACAAATAACAATAATAATTGTTAATTATTAATAAACATTGGCATGTGTGTAGGTTATTTTTGTTTCCTTTTATGCTAAATTTCTGTTTAAAACTTTAGCTGGCTGAGGCCGGTTTGGCTCAGTGGATAGAGCGTCGGCCTGTGGACTGAAAGGTCCCATCTTAGATTCTCCTCAAGGGCATGTATCCTGGTTGCTGGCACATCCCCAGTGGGAGGCATGCAGGGGGCGTCTGATGGATATTTCTCTCTCATCAATGTTTCTGGCTCTCTGTCCCTCTCTCTTCCTCTCTGTAAAGAATCAATAAAATGTATTAAAAAAAAAGCTTTAGCTGATTTTAAAATTGAGATAGTTATCTCTTTCATATTGATATATGAGTTCTTTGCATTTGTTAGTTATGTATATTGCTACTATTTTCTGACTCAATTTTTCACTAAGTTTCAATTCTATGGCATTTAAACATGTTTTTCTATTTTCTATTTTTAATTTATAGCTTATAATTTTTCATATGTAAGAAAAATTTTAGATCATAAAGATATAAATTTTCTTCAACAGGTTTTAAATGCTTTTAATATTTAAATCCTCAAGACATCTAAAATGATTAAATCATCCAAATAATTCAAATATATAGGAAAAAAACCTGTATCAAAAAATGATAAACAAAATATAATACAAAGTAAACTATAAACCATTGAGGGATGATCTAGCAGACCTAAATAATAAAAGATATTCAGGAAATAGAAGACGTAGCATGTACAGAAACCAATAATCTTCAAATTTATCTGCAAGTCTACTGAAATTTTCCACAAAAATACCAACAAAAGTTTTTGGCTGAAATTTACAAGTCGACTATAAAATGCATGTCAACATTCAAAGGCTCAAGAGTAGCCAATGCTATCTTGGAGAAACTGATTAAAATAGGAGGACCAATATTCCCAGATATAAATACGTAGTTAAAAATTAAAGGAACTAAAATAGTGTGTTATATGAAGCCTATTTAGACAAATCACCCAAGAGAACAGAATAGAGAGTTTAGACACAGCCCCAAACATATTATAGGTATTGGATTAATGGCAAAGATGTCACAACAGAAAGATGAGAATATAATCCTATAAATAAAATGCACTTTATCAATTGGATACCCCCCGAAAGAGAGATTTTTTTATTCACAGTATAAATAAAATTTTCATGTGGTTTTTAGCTATTTATGTAAAAAGTTAAAAAAAATCTTTCAAATAATACCACAGGGAGTATTTTCATTATAGTGAGGTATACAGAGATTATAAAAAATAAAAAAGGATACACTTACAAACGCAAGCCTCTATACAGAAAAAAAAAATAAATACTATATGGAAATTAAGAGACTCTGTTTACCAACATACAATAATGAAGTGAAAAGGCTAGTCATAGCGTGAGATGTTTGCAATACACATGACTAACAAAAGATTTGTTTTCAGAATATATATTAAAACTCCTATAAAGTAGTAAAGAAAGAAAGCCCACTTGAAAAAAATTGACTAAAATACTTGAACAGTAACTTCACAAAAGAGGATATTCAAATAAACATAAATACTTGAAAATGTACTCAATCTCATTAGTCATCCAGGAATTTCACATTGAAACTGCAACGAGATATAATTAGAGAGGTTATAAATAGCAATAGTGAAAATATTTTATGTTGGTGAAAATGTGGAACATTTTCTTCATCATTGTTTATCCATGTGAGTAGATAGTTTTTCCTGACTATGGTTCTCTATAGAGTCTAGAGATACAGGGCACAGAATTTATGCATTGGGGGGGGGCGTGCGGGGAGGGTCCATCAGCCCTGCCTGCACCCTCTGCAATTCAGGACCACTACACCTTTTTTCTTATCTAGCTAACCTCTCATATTAAAAAAAAATAACTGAAATATGACCAACTCTAGGAAATCTTCTTTGAATAAATGTCTTTATAACCTGTATTAAGTATTTTCATAGTATATTATTCTTTTTCTTTAACAGCTACTTAGAATGGATGCAAAGTGGTTTTCATTCTTGCATCTGAATTTTTTTCTTGTTGCTCTTGTAATAGCAAAGCTTATCCAATTTACATTTGCCCTTCAAGGGCTTATATTTGGTTCAATTTCGAGTTGGCTCCCTGCTTTTTATTTTAAGCAATAAATTTAAGTTGTGATAGTAAGCCTCACTTGTAATCAAGTCTGTAGGTCTCTCTATCTGAATATTTCTATACCTATCACTTTAGCATACCAGAAATTGTGTTCATTTTTAGAAAATAATAATAAATGTCACCTGATCATTTGATCTTGTAGTAATATTTTATGGCAAGATGTATTATTCTAGTAATTTAACTATTACAAAACAGAAATAAATCACATTAAACAATAAAGAATGACTCAAATATCAAAGCATAGTACACTTAGGGCCTCCCTTGTCCTGTGTCTCAGATATCATAGCATAGTACACAGTTCACATGGAAATCAGCTTCCTTTAAAACAGGAAGGGATGCCATACTCATGAAGCAGCTACTTCCACACATATTATTTTATTTAATTCATAGCACATACTCTTTGTACTAATTATTGGAAAATCATCCTAGCAGTTGCCTCTGTTCCTCTCTGTATTGTTGCTTTACATTCTGATGCTATTACTGCCCTTGTATCATCCACCCACTCTAATAAGATTGTGAATTTTTAAGGGCAGAGTTCATGACTTGAGCTTGTGTTTCTCTGTCATGGTGCCTAGATAAATACTCCAATGCCATCCAGTCCAAATGACTGTGGTGAGAGAGGCCCACCATTGCTGGAGACTCTGATTTTTATTTTAGGGGCCTCACTTGTTCTGCGCCTTTGCAGAGGGGTGAGCAGGGGCTGAGGGAATTTGGGGAAACCCAAACAGAATACTCCTCCTAAAAGATTTTGCTAAGCTGGAGCCCGGGACCTCTGGGCATTTGTCCAATTAAAACTCGGACACACAGCAATAACAAAGGCACTGGTCTCCCACTGCTAATGCTGATGATCAAACCCCAGACTGTAGGAACTCACCCCGCAGTCAGGACCAGGCCTGGCCTGGTGCTCCTAACTCTGGGGAGAGGGAGACTTCCCGTGGCTGCAGGCTAGAGGCCCTGGACTTCACACCACGCCCCCATCAGGTCCTATTGCAGGTTGGTCAGCAGAGCGGCTTCTTGACCTGGGATGGCTGGGCAGCTTGGCCAGGCTTGGCCTGACCTATTGTCCCCATAATTGCGGGGTGGTTTGGCCTGGGCTCCCTGGTTTCCACCAGCTGCAGCTTGCCAGTCTCCTATAGGCTGGGGGGAGCCAAACATTGGTGCCCACAGCATGTGACAGCGACTATGAAAGTCACCATGGCAACCCAATACTGACTTCCTGTTGGCCAGCCTTTGTTCGTGATGGGTCATTACAAGTTACAACCCTGGGCTTTTTTTATTAGGACAGTATCCAGATCAAAGGTAGAATGAACTATGCTAAACTTACAGTTGTTCTTTGAACTTCGAAACACATTTCCAGATATACTAGAATTCTCCAGTGGGTAATTTTTATGTTTTATTCTATATTTATCACTCATCTGTTTATATGTGGGAGCTCCTTTCCACGTCCCGTGTGGTTCAGGGTTCCTGGTTCAGGGTTCAGGTTCTGAAGGAGGCCACACGCAAACGAAATGAGAGACTAGAAAATATTAATTTGGGGATATTGGGGCGCCAGGCAGGAGCCTTCCTCTAGTGGGAAGGACTGCCCTTTGCTCTGGCCTTTTTCTCCCTTTTATTAAGGCTTTGGGACACACCCCTAGCCTTTAGGCAGGAAATAACAAAACAGAAATTAACATAAAACAAACAGGTAGAGGCTGCTTCAGCCAACAATGTTTCAACTAAACAGTGAGTAATCAGCTCTAACCTTTCAGAGCAGTTAAGGTTGACCAGCCTTCTGGCCCCCTGTTTACATCCATTTAGTAAGAACAATGTTTGGTTTCCGACATTTATATATTTATATTGAATGTTTTTTAAACTTTAGGTGTCCATATAATACATCCTATGCATAAGGAAACCATTGAAATATGGCTGATTTATTACAATGCACTCAGCAGAAGTTGGTGAGTTGAGAAGGCTCAACAAAGGTCACATGTAAAGCTTTTGTTAAATTCTCATATTTAAATATTTTACTTTTACCCGTTATCTATAAAAATTGAAAAGACAAAAAAAAAACAACCATGAATGTCAAAGATGACTAGAAGAGCAGCAATATATATATTTGTGGACCATCTTAGTGAGAGTGAGTAACTTAATATAATGTTACAAAGCGAGTGCTTATAAGATTCATAATATTTATTTAGGTAAATATGTGGATGACAAGTTTTTGAGCTGAAACAGAGTTAAAAGTTCAACAGAATTGGAATGGGTAGAAAAATAAATGATACTGCTACAATATTCACGTCTTTTTCTCCCTCTAATATTGGGCCCATTTTGTTAATTTGCATAATCTGACCTATGAAGATGTCTATGTGTAAGACTCTGTCCTATGCCCTTTTTTCTTAGGTTCTTTCTTTTTACAGATGATGGGCTGATTTAATTCTTAGAATATAATCCTAATTTATTCTCCAGATATAACCTTCAAATCTCCCTCTCTTTTCCATATTCCTAGGGGATGGTTTTTCATGTCTACATCTGGTACAGTTTCAAACTCTGACTTGCAATCTGGCATTTTTTATATATCCTCCTCAGCTTACATTAGTTCACAAAATTCTGTCACTTCTGTGTCTGCCCCAAGCACCTAGGATATACATCTTCTGGTATAATCTGTGCTCATTATGTAATAGGCATGTTATTTTTATAACATTTTATATAGTTATATTTTATTTATCTTCCATCAGTGGTCGGTAAACTCATTAATCAACGGAGTCAAATATCAACAGTGCAATGATTGAAATTCCTTTTGAAAGGCGACTTTTTTAAACGTAAACTTCTTCTAATGTCACTTCTTCAAAATAGACTCACCCAGGCCATGGTATTTTGTGGAAGAGCCACACTCAAGAGACCAAAGAGCCACATGTGGCTTGCAAGCTGCCGTTTGCTGACCACTGTCTTACATCACATATAGAGCCTTACATACCACTGAATCTAATGAATATATAGGTATGAACATAACCTTAAAATGATGTCATGAACCTGATTTCTAATCCAATTATTTTTTTTCCTATGATGGTTCAACAATACATAACTATTAATCTCCTAAGAAGAGTCCCCGTAATGTGTTTGAAGCCCGGTGGTACCTGCCTTGTTTAAAGTGTTCTTTTGGGTCATTTATTCAACATTCCCTGCTTTGGAGATATTATTTATCACAGAGCATCCTCTTAATGCCTTTAATGTTGAAGATTTTTATATTAGTGGAGTTTTGGGAAATGAAATTATTAGGGTGTCCTTAAAGTCCTTTTCCATAAATGAATGATTTATCGGGTCAATGAAAGAAAGAAATACGTTTGCCTGCTCAATATAGCCGGTCATTTTTGATGAATGGGACTCACCTTTCCGTAAGAAGTCTAATTTAGCACAGGTACCGTTTCTTGAATTTTATAGAGAAATAAATTGTAAAGTATCTTAGAAATATGGCCGCGGAAGGAACAAGATGAGGTTGAAAGGTTCAAAATCTGAACTACCTTGGGTATAACATAACGCCAGGACTGTCCAACATCAAGATATTCATAGGAAAAATTGACTTTTTCCTTTTGGAACAATATTTGCCTGTGTTTACTAGCAGCAGCCTCACTTCATAGCTTAATTTCCTCCTTCATGTTCAGATTCATGCGTGGCTTTGTGGCTTGACCCTTTAGCAATGTGCTGGGCTGGGTTACAATACCTTACGTGTCCATCATGTGCATTTCTTCCCGACTCTTCCCGACTCCACCTTGTGACACATGTTAATAGCTTAAAATTGACCATAGTGAGAGTCTTTACATCATAAAGGTCAGAGCACATTATAAGTCGGGGTTCCACCCTTCCAGTGATCCAATATTAAGCATTTACCGACGTACCACCACATTATTGCCTCTGCCCCAATGCCTCAGATTTTCACCAGAATCCAAAACGATTTTGACAGTTTAATGCTACGTTCATGAATTGAACATGCTAGCACTTTCACATTCCCCAAATTGCTTGGTTATTACCAAATAATGACTAAATGGAAAAAAAATAATTGCAATCTGGCACCTTTCAGGTTTCAAGGAATATAAAATACATTGGAATATAATTCATCTCTTACCAAGTAACTTTCCATCAGACATAGAAGGAATGAAATGTGGTGAAACCTAGGGGACCTGGATTTAATTTAAATTTTGTTTATTTTGTTTGTAATGGAAGTGATCTTGAAAGAATTAATTTCTCAGATAGCTCATCAGCAACTTAGAACTGATGCTATCTATATTTTAGGATTTTCATGGCTGCACAGTGTCCAAAATAGAGCCAGTATACATACATCATTAACTACATTCCAGAAAAACTTGAATCCATGGAGAACTGGGGTAGCCTGGTCCCCTCACCCCTTTCTACTGTTGCTACATTTAGAATGTTAGCTCCATAAATCTTGTCTCTGTTCCACCTGTTAGGAACATTTTGAAGGAATTGCTTCTTTTTCAGAATCTCAGCAATGCCACCAATTAGTTTAAGTATTGTGGGAGTTTGTGAATAACACAATTAGTGTAAACCCTGGTCAATTTATTTGTAAAAGAAGAATAACAAAACATACACACTTTTTTTATAAACATTAAAATGATGCTTTTAACTGACCCATCCAACAGATGTTACTTAGTAGCTACTTAACAATGATAATTTGTTTTATTATTTAAAATATTAGTAGTAATAGTAGTAATACTATTAAATTTATAATGTTATGTCTTAGATTTATGTTTTTCTACAAAAATATGAATGAAATAGCATCTCCCTTTCATAAAGGGTGTTTAACCAAGTGCTTCAGTTGCCTGTCGCAGGAGGCTAACCTGACATTGATTCTGACTGGAATCTGTAACGCTATGGAAGTGAGTGATATTGGAACATCCAGTCCTCCTAACTCTACCTTTCATTTTCAAATAAACTGCAGGAAGCAAACTCAAAGTCATCCTCCTTCACTGGGTGCAAAGCCATGAACATTGTAAAAGTGAAATAAGACGTGGCTCGCTTGAGACTATCTGGGAAGCTAAAGAAGGGGCATTGTATTACCTTTTTCTAAACACTTTCTATGTATCTTCCACTTCAGGCTTTTCCAGAGGAGCTGGCGTAGCAAGAGTGGTAGTGAGGCTGAGTTAGTTTGAGGAATTAGATAACAATGGCATGTGTGTGGAAGAGCAGAGGGTCTACAAAAGCTTCCCTAGCCTGGCCAGTGTTCTCAGTGGTTGAGTGTCAACCTATGAACAAGGAAGTCACGGTTCAATTCCTGGTCAGGGCACATGCCCCGGTTGTGGGCTCAATCCCCATGCAGAAGACAGCAGATAAATGATTCTCTCTCATCATTGATGTTTCTATCTTTCTCTCCCTCTCCCTTCCTTCTCAAAATCAATAAAAAATATGTTTAAAGAAATAAAAAGTTTCTCCAGACATCAAAATCCTCTTCTCCCTTAATTGATTTCACTCTCACAACGGCCTGGCATATTTTCTTCTCATGAAGACTAGTACATCTTCTTATGTTCTCACCTCTCTTCTTTTCCAGAGCTCTCACCCTCCTGCCTAATCCCCAAAGTTTCAACTTTCTTTTTTCTCAGAATTATCTCTCAATATGTGCCAAGGTCATCCTTGTTTCACCCTATTTACAGTCTTCCCTCAAAGCCCAGTATGAGAAGAATTGCACTCTCCATTTTTCAAAAGAGAGTAGGTGATGTGACTCATCCATGATCAAAAGCTTTTTAATGCCAGAGGAAAGATTTTTATAAAAATTGATTTGCTTGAAAGCACCTGCTTTTCCCACTACAGTTCACTAGCCCCAAAGGTGAAGTTGGATAAAATTAGAGGATCCAGACAGCAAGTCTAAATGACTCCGTTGACTCTCGAGAGGGTTGTAATTAAAGTTTCTCTATTCTGAAAACTTTCTGTGAAGTAGAGGAAAAAAGCTTACCTTGGACAGCTGGAGCTGACAAAGGGTGTCCCAAGAGAGCAGAATCCAGACAAAAGAGACTCTTGGAGAAGGCGGGGTCTGGCAGAAGTGGGATGGAGGATGGGTGAAGGAATATTATTTCTAAAGGGAAAGAAAGAAAGACATGTTATCGTGAGGTTTAGAGCATTGTTCTTCCTTTGCTGGTTGAAGAAGCTTTATTCGCATCTGACAGGGGCGGATTATTCTTAGGGAGAAATGGTCTTCCAATCTCCCATTTCCTACCTAAAGTTAGTGCATTGATTGATCTCCTAAATCCAGCTGTGATGAGAGAAGAGTGGGGAAGAAGCCCTAATAGAATAATATTTGAGTCTGGTTTAAGACATTAAAAAATAAAAAGTAGAAATTGCCCCTTATGGGACATAATAATCTTCAGAGTAACACTCACTCCACTCCCTGGCGAGGGCTCTTTGTGAAGAAGGAAGCCTGTTTTGCTGCTTCTGAGATTTGTGTTTGTCTACAAGTGATGTTTGTGCCATACTTAATCAGTTTCCTTCGTTTCTCCTTTTTATTGAAGCACTCAATGTAGCTTTTTCTGCTAAAGTGACTGCAATATCCTTGGAAGAAACTGATTAGTTTTAATGTGCACCTAGTTAATCTGCTTCCAGATTTAGCCTGGTTTACTCTGCAGACTAAGAGGTACAGGAAGAGAGCTCACCTCGTGGCTTCTGCAGAAGGGAAAAAGTAGCTCGTTTTCTGAGTAAATTTATTTTCTGCTCCCTCTATGATTTGTCCATCCTAATTTCTGACTTGAAGGGATTAGAATTGAGTTCCATCTCATATCCTGTACAAAAGTGTATTTTATAAAATAAGTGCAGACTTTTATTGGAACCCAAATTGGATCAGCCTCTTGGCTAAGCATTTCTAAAAAGGGAGGGCGTGCACATAGAAGTTACTCATAGACACGCTGCAGTCAGATCTGGTTTTGAATCCTCTTAAAACTACAATGCTGGACAAGACATATATCTTGTCTGAATCACCGTCTTCTCACCCGGAAAATGGCGGTAACGTTAGTTCTCACAGTAAGCCTTACAATAACACCGAGTATATTTTAATGAAGCTATGGATTTTGAATGTGATTATGCATATCTTAGTAAATAGAATTTAGTATAATATGCTACAAAAAGGAAATGTTAATAAATATGGTTTTGAAATTATTCTTTCTAGTTTTTTGTTCTGCTTTCTTCTTTTTCTTTCTCAATTTTTCCCTTTAATAAATCCCAGATTCATCACCTTTAATATATTGAACAATTTAATGGAGTCTAGGAGAGCATGAATAACCTCATTTAATTGATATCATTCTATTGAAACAAGAGTCTAGGACTCTGATCTCAAATTTTCCCATTGCAAGCTTTGTCTCCAGGTAATGAATTATTCTTCCTTTCAACAACAATGATAATTGTTTTAGTAAAGTGAAGGGAATTCAGGTAAAGTTCTATGGCTGTAAAATAAATACCTCATTCCTTAAAATCCACCCTTGGAATAAAAGAACACACTGCTTCTTTACTAGTGTTAAAATATTCTGAGAGATTTCGGCCTATCAGCGAGAATTGACAGATTATGGCTGTAAGGCCTAGAACAGAAACTGGTGTGTATCACACACAAAACAGTAGGTGAAAAATATGTGTTTTGATATGAAGAGAGAGTATCACATATTCTATATATTATTACTGTAACCGAGACACAGATTCCATTCCAGGAAGATAGAATGCAACAGAAGGTACACAGTTGTGAATATATAATACTATGCTTTCCTTTTCTCTCTTCGGAAGAAAGTTGTCAAGTAAAATCTTAAGTTCCGAAACCTGTGGGTTATACTTAGAGGAACAGAGACTGGTTTACAAAATGTACTTCTTTCTTGCTCTTTCCCTGCCCCTGCCAAAGCATGTTGATGAGTTCTCTATATAATCTATTTTCCTGCAATGTACTGTATATTAAAAGGCAGTATGATTGCCTAGTGAAAAGAGTCTATAACTATGCGTTGTATGGAATTTATCATATCAAATGCTGCAACTTTTATAAGCCTTGTTACTTTTCAGGAAATATCCTTTCTGATTATCTTTTGCGATTGTGCAGAGCTTGGGTCTGCCAGTGCTTTTCATGGCCTCAGAGGTAAAAAGTACTTCCTGTGAATCTTTTTCCACCAGCACTTCCCTTTGAAACTTTTTCCTTTATGAACCCTTTTTCTGACACCTCTGACTGCATAGGAATCAAAATGTAAATGGCATCTGATAGAAATGATTAAAATCGACTAGTACAACATCTGCCTTGCTCAACCAGCGCTGGCCTTAGCTCAAGCAGATTATTTTTAATAAAGAAACACACACACACACACACACACACACACACACACACACACACACACACACACAGCGATTCTTAGCCAGGCCTGATATTTCAGGCAAAACTTCAAGATAGCTTTTTAATTAAAAAAGGAAAAGAAAAAAAGAAGAAAAATCTGACACTGTAAGGTACAGTGTCATGGTTCAAAGAGAGAAGTAGTATCTTCTTCAGCTCTGTCAACTTTATGCTTCCATTATTAAGACAGTTGCAACTCAGAAATCACTGTGCCTATTTTATGTCATAAGAGTATATTTTGCAATATAATGTGAACATGGATCAATTGTCTCCCATCTAGACCACTGGGAATCAAACCTACAGCCGTGGTATGTGCTGTGACCCACAACCTTTTAGTGTACAAAATGATGCTCTAACCAACTGAGCCACGAGGCCAGCACAAATACACACTATTTTTACATGTTGTGAAATGATTATCAAAATCAGCCATATATTACATCATAGATTATCATAGAACAATCTATACAGCTTTCAAAGAAGTGAAATCATCAAGGGTCAACAGTAAGTTCTTTAATCACAGGGCAATTAATAATATAGGAGATAACTAAAAATACTATATGCTTGTAAATTATGACATATACTTGCAAATAATACATGTCTAAAGAGAAATGTGGGGTGGGAAGGCAACTCTATAATATTTCTCCTTCTTTCTGCCAGCTCTGCCTTTTATGCTGGGCCCTATCGGCATACTCATAGTCATAGCTTAGCAGTAAGACAAGGATTTGAAGAGTTCATTGGAATACTTTGCAGCAATCCCTTTGAGCACGACCCTCCCATCTAGATTTATCTCCATAAATATCTAGCTGCTCTAGTCTCCGACTCTTTCCCCCATCAGAGAGTGAACTACAGCTTTCTGTAACCTGGTTTAAGAAAACCCTCTTTAAAATGCCAAAATGTTCTCAGTTTGCAACTGCCAACTCCCCTCTAGGTTCTGCGATGGTTGCCTTTAGTTACTCTCCAATGCCTTTAAACACTTTGTTTTTAAAACTATTTTGCCTTGATTTTGAGATTGTTATCCAAGGAGCTTTAGCTCCATCAGACTCCTCTGCCATTGCAAGAAGCCACAAGTTACAGCTATTTTACTTCTATAATTTGGTTTAAATTGACAAGTTCACCAACTGTTGTATTTTGGGGGTAAATTTTCATATTTTAGTAACAAAGTGATCTTGATCTGTTTCACTGGTTTCAGTATTGTGGGGAATGATATTTGACCTTCTATGCAGTATTCTAATCCTCTCCTGATACCATTGTAATTAGCTAGTTTTTAATAACAGAAATGGAGCGAAGGGGAGGCCAGACATTGTAGGCAGGTCATTTGGCCAATTTCACCAGGAAGCAGCAATTTCACACTCCCAGGGAACGCCAGCCTATTCCCTGCAGATCACAGGGGTGGGGGATGGGAGGGAAAGAATCCAACAAAGGGGACAAATAGATGCATGCACAGTGAAGTTGGGGTGACATAAGGAAGGTACTTGTTGGTTGAACCTCGGGATACAGAATACAGATCATAGGCCAGATTGGGCTTGGCCATGGTAAGTGTGCAAAAATTTGGAAATTCATAATCTTGTTCTTGTTGCTTTGTTCTTTTTGCTCGCTCTTAGTTTCCGTGCATTTGCTTGCATTCCCTCCACAGCCATATGGAACTGGGGACCCCACAAGCAATGAATTGGTGGACTCTAGTGGAGACATGCAAATCAAGGTAGCCTGATGCTGGATTGGACTCTGCTTCAACATGGAAAGGGAACTCTGGACACTGGCTCAGATTATAACTCAGCTGAAGCCATAGTTATACTTCTTCTATGACTGGGCAAAGGGAAATGGGAACTTGGAAAATAAGGGATGTAATTTCACAAAATAAAAATCACTCATTCTTCTTTACTGACTGGCTTATTTCACTTAGCATAATGCTCTCCAGTCCCATCCATGCTATAGCAAATGGTAAGAACTCCTTCTTTTATACCATAGCATAGTATTCCATTGTGTAGATATCACATGATCTCACTCATTTCTGGAATATAATAAACAGCATAAACTGATGAACAAAAATAGATCCAGAGACAGAGAAGCATCGATCAGATGCTCAAACTTTAAAGGGAAGGGAGTGAAGGGTGGGGGAAAATGGGAGAGATCAACCAAAGGACTTATATGCAGCATATAAGCCTAACCAATGGACACAGACAACAGGAGGGAGAGAGCATGAGTGGAGGGAATAGGGAAGGTAATAAGTACACATATATGACACCTTAATCAATAAAGAAATTTAAAAAAATCATTCATTCTTCTATGCTAGTCTCAGAAAAAAATTTTTTTCAGGATATCTCATGAAATCTATTTCCATTAACAACCAGAGGACCTCTCCTCTCCAATAACACTTCTACCTCAAATTCCTCAGAAAATTTTGTTCTTTTAGGCTGTCTAAGATAATATTTATTCTGTGGCACAAAGAACTATACTTGTTTAGTTATGTTTTTGTTCAACTTAAGTATTGTTAATATTAAGAATGTATTTAATCCATAAATTTGGTATTACAAAAGAAAAACAAAAGATAAATACATATCTGAATGCTTGTATTGAGAGAATACTATTCCAGACCAAATTGACAAGTCTTAAGCTTTCTTCAAAGACTATTAGAAATAAAGTGGACAGAGTACTTGCGATGGGTATGTTCAGTCACTGTGTAGTTCTGTGATTTGTTCAGAATTGTTCATATCCACTGAATTCCTGAAGCCATAGAATGAAAAACATTAAAATTCAGCACTAAATTAGACTATTGTTTAACTAATGCTGATTCTGTTGCCTTTGGGTAAATATAGCATCTATCAGATAAAGGGTATAGGATTTCAGAAGATTTTTGTCAGGATGTATGGGAAATGGCTCTATGCTTCAGTGAGGATGGCAAGCCTAGTATTACTTTATACAGTTCAATTACTTTGAAAAAAATTAACCTATTATTTTATATTTAGATTTACAGGGATGATGATAGTGGTAGATATTTTGAATAGAGCTTTTGTAAATGGTGAATGGCAAAAACAGAAAGCATAATAGAGCCTTTTTTTCAGTGTTTTGTCTATGGGGTTTAAATGTTTTGATTGTTAATGGAAAATTGTGTTTTATATGTTTATCTTCATTAAATATTTTTCTTTAAGGTAGTTTGATTTTCTTATTCTCAAGCTGGAATAATTGAATTCAGGCCATTAACTATAGCTGTAGTCTGAATATCGGGGTTCCCCTTTTAATTCATATGTTGAAATATTAACCACCCGATGTGATTGTATTTGGTGGTGGGCTTCATTGGAAGGTCACTAAGTTATGAGGGAATAGATCTCATGCATGGCATTAGTCCTCTTATAAAATAGATCCCAGACAATTCCTTTGTCCTTTTCGGACATATGAGGACATAAGGAGAAAATGGCGAGCTGAAAATCAGGAAGTAAACCATCATCAGATACCAGTTCTGCTGATGCCATGATCTGGGACTTTCCAACCTCCAGATTCTGGGGAATAAGTTTCTGTTTCTTATAAGACAGTGGTTCTCAACCTGTGGGTCGCGACCCCTTTGGGGGTCGAATTACAGTTTCACAGGGGTTGCCTAAGACCATCGGAAAACACAGGTATTTACATTATAATTCATAACAATAGCTAAATTACAGTTATGAAATACGGTTGGGGGTCACCACAACATGAGGAACTGTATTAAAGGGTCGCGGCATTAGAAAGGTTGAGAACCACTGTTATAAGGCGTCCAATCTATTTTTATCTGTTACAGTAGTTAAAGGGCCCAAGATAGACCTTTAAAGAATTCCAGGTAAAAAAAAATAATCTTTCTAGAAAAAAAATTATTATAGTAATTTGGAGTATTAAACTATGGAAGACAATCATTCCATGCTTTAAAAAAATTCAAACATTCTGTTCTCTGAAACACAGTCAGAATTGTGTCAATCACTATCCAACAGCCTGCAATTAGTCTTTCTTCTGAAGAGTTTGATCTGGCTATCATTCCTTAAAATAATGAGCATTTTGTCAACTACCAACAGGTTGGTTTCTGTTTTTTGGCCTTGGACACATGATCTTCAGTTGAGTCAGGACAGGGATGCAAATTAAGAGCGAGACAACCAAAGAGAGGTGATTTAAAATGACAGCTGCGAGCCCCAGGAGTGAATTTAAGAATTTAATTCTACTTTTGTTCCCGTTTTCTATTTCTTACCAGGAGATTGATCTGTGATAGCTGAGGGGATAGGTTATTTAGTATGTCTTTTGACACGACACCGTAAACTCCCCTAGGAGGATCGCTGTGGAAGATATTTTCAGTGAAATAGCTGCCATTGACGGAATTATTAAGCATGAATAAAAGGAAACGAGGAGACAAATATATAGGCATATATTTGGTTTTCATTTTTTAACCTTTTCTAACTTCTACAACTGTTACTTGAAGAATCACACAAAAATAAATAACAGGAAACGCTAGAAACACAGAATATAACCTAAGGAAACCAACTAGCAAATCATTTCTCTGCTGAAACTATAGTACAGAACTAGCCGCATTCTCTTCTCTACAGGGGATCATACAAGTGCTGGACAGATGAGAATAAGAAACTGCAAAAAGGAACATAGCTGTCATGGCAGAGAAAGGAGCCAAAAGTAGGAAAATTTTCTGCAAGAATATAATTTCCTTGTTCTTTTGAGGAGAGTTGGGACAAATACACTAGGATCTGAACTTCTCAAGGACACTTTCTCTTTGTGTGCTTCTGCCAACTTCGACTGATATATCAAATGTAATTGACAATTAACAGATACTTTGTGAATGAGATAACAGTTCTTATCTCATATGTATTGTGAGGAGTAAAGGACTTGCTTCATGCATATTCCCTGAACCGCATACAAGTATAAAATAAAAATCTAAATTGGAACTCAGATCTAGCGTTTCTGGAGAACTAAATTCCCTTGTTGCTCCTGAGAGTGAAATTCCTGAAATATCTTCAGAAAATGCATTTTCTATGGAAGATAGGATATGGAAGGAGGCTTTATTGGCGTTGGGTAACACTGCTGTTTCCAATACTTTTGCTACATAAGCGGACAGATCATGAGAATTCTCATGTTTTCTGTTCTAAGTTTTATGGCCAATCATGAGAATTCTTTAAGAAAATATTAGCTTGTAAGAACATGTGATAAATAACTGCAAAATGCAATGGGTATTTAATTTTAAAATGTGTCTTTAACATTTATGCAAAATGTTGTTTGCACTCATCCAATAGAAACTTATCTGGCCACTGGGTAAAGCTGGAATAAAACTACTGGACCACAATGTGTTTACTGAGTCTTGGAGAAGGTACAGCTGGGATTCCAGCAGAGCCAGAAGTAAGGCCAGTGTCAGGAGCTTCCGTTTCATGTTGCAGCCAGATGTGGTTCAGCTTCCAAGCTAATAAAGTCTATTAGTCCATTTTGGAGTCCAACATGGCCCCATGTGGGTATAGGGGTGCACATCTTCCCACCACAGGAGACCAGGACCCCAGTGCGTGTGTGAGAGGGAGAGAGCCTACTTCTTTATTTAGAAGTTTAAATATCCAGGTTTCAAGGGCTTGCAGTGGCCACACCCATGGGATTGGCACCTTCCCATGTCACTGAGACCTTTACTGGGCATGCTCCTAAACTGTCTTTGTCTGTCCCTTCCCCCCATCAATTATTGGAGACTTGGAGAATGTTAAATGCAGCTTTGGGCAAAGCTGTTTAAATGGCATGCCTATATTATCTGGTCCTTTGCTCCTTTCCTGTTAATAATAACCACGTCATTACAATGGTGTCACTAGTAAAATGGAATTTGAAATTGGGGGTAGAATTGGTTCTTGACAGTGAAAATGTTTGGTACTTTAGGCAGGTCACTTTTAGGCACACTAAATATTAGTTATAACTTGGAAAACTCATCAATTCAATTGTTTTTATATAAAATATTAATTAAATATGTATATGGAGACTTCATAGATATGAAGTTTCAAAATGTAAAGAAATACTTTAGTGCTCTAGGAAGGTACACTATAACTGGAAATATGAGAAATATAAATATGTATATTTTAGAATTAAATAATGTTTAAAATTGTACAGTATAAATAATATAAGTTATTATCTTTCAAGATATATGCAATTATATTAATCAGAATAAGGATAAAGATTAAATAATGTAACTTCTAGACGGCTTTGCCTAAGGAATGCTTCTAAAAATAAAAGCTCAGTATTTGAATGAAGTTTTGGTATTCGTTACTTAATACAGTGCTATATTATAGCAAACGATATTTGTAATTCTAATTTTCATGGCTTGCCTACTAATACTCCATTTACCTCAATTTCTTCTAGGCTTCCATTAATCAAATTAGTTCATGCAGATGGGAGTGAAGATTGAATGCACTCTGTAATTCTCACCAAACATGCACTCTAATATGTCGTATAAGTGGTGAATCCTCTGAAATTTACTAACTCATTTCACTCACTATGCACCTTTTTCAATTTGGGAAAACTCATTTGCCTAACAGCTTTCCTCCAGAGATTGTTTTGGTTGGTGACACATGAATTTGAAATTGAGGGCATCATTCAGATCTCCAAGTCAAGTCAACTCCAGGCGGGGGAGGTAGAGAGGAGCATTTTGCTATTCAAGAAGACAAAATTAATTTCGGTGTATATTTTAATTTAGATTAACTTCATACTCATCTACAGTACCGAACTGCATTTCTTTTTTTGCATAAATTTGGCATTACATTTCATTCTGTAGTCTCAGGAGAAGCAACATATCTTTTCATTATGCACCGCTCCCCTCCAAATTCTCCACAGCGATCAAGTCATATAATCATAACAGAAACTAATCACCCTCCACTTGTGAGAAAGAACGTCTGGGAAAGTAAACAGAAGCTGTAAATCAGGAGACAATTGAGAAGAAAAACAGAGCATGGGGCTTACTAAGTAAACCAGCAAGAGGTGGGATCCTTGACACAGAATTAACCTTTGCCACTTTCTATGATCACATTCTTTAAAGTTTCTATACTCGGAATACATTCTGCTTTCTAACTAGAGTGGGAAGAGTCAATGTTTTTCCCCTTCTCTACACAAACTTAAAGTGAGAGCAATTATTCTGGCTTCCCCCTATTGCAGTGAAGAATAAATGAGGGGAGAAAAGAGAAAGCTTTTGTCCACAGCTATTGCTTTTGTCTTTTTCTTTTTCTTTCAACCTCTTCAAAGGCTGCTTTTATTAAGTTAATGGTGGGACTTATTATAGCTATTTGGTATATTCACAGGAGTTTCTGAATTATATAATAAATCTTGTTAATGCAATTTAAGGCCATTATTTTAAAAAATGAGAGGGTGTGTTATTAATTGGCATTGTTAATAGTCATAATTAAAGACATTATTTAAAGCGTATCACCATTTTCTGGAAAGCATGCTAACCTGTGGGCTTTTAATATTATATGGCTTTATATTACATTATGACTACAAAAAGGGTAAATTATAATTAACTAATAATTAAGTTTTCCTTTAAAAGGCTTAATTTTCATTAACTGAGAAATATTTGTTTATTATGTTATCCTGGACACTATTGCTTTTTACACTTTTATTTTCTTTCTCCTTCTAAATTCAAATTTATGAAGACATTATACATTAGCATGGTAGAAAAATACCACAAAATAGCTTTTGAAAGACAAAAATTCATCAGTTCATTCATTAAAAGTTATTGATTCTACAGTATTAAGGTCATTGGCAAAGATTTTTATGACACTGCTATCTAGTTGTTATTCAGAACCACAATCCCATCCTGTGATTCTAGATCTTACCACTAAACCACTGGCTAAAGAAAGGACCGCAGGCATGAGAGTAAATGGCTTAGTTCTCCACTCTCTTCACTTTGTGTTCACTATCTACATCAAGAGGATTAGGTTAGTATTTATTGTCGCTAATTAACTAACTGGACACTGACTAATTCATTTTGCTCATGTGTAAAATATAAATTATAAATAATATAACTTCAGTAACAGATACCAAAAGGAAGTGTGGTGATTGGCAGGGAGAGCAGGGGCTAGGATAGGATGGAAGTGAATAAAGGCGGACCTCTGTAATAGTAGAAAACAATAAAAGAGGGATATGTAGAATATAATCCCTTATCTCCTTAAAATGTGTTATTTCCCAGTAAAAAATTTCTTACTATTTAAGTATGTAGTATTTCAACAATCAATTTATTTTAAAAGAATAATGAATTTAGGTTGGATTGGCCATCTTGCTATGCAATTTCAAGGTTTATACTGATAATTTTTTCAGAATTCTATTATGTTTCATAGCCTGGTAAATTATCCCTCCCATCCCCAAGAAAAAGAGAAGTCTAGACCAAACACATTTGTGAATATTTTATAGATATTTAAAATTATAGCAGATAATAGAGTACAACAGCACAAAAATAAATAGAATATCAAGTACAAATTCATGACCAAGGAGATTTTATCCCAGAAAAAATAAAGTATTTTGTTACTAATAAATGCATGAGTGCAATCTAGCCTATTAATAGAACTGATGAAAATGATTATATGGTTATCTTTATAGATTCAACATAGATGCAGAAAAATATAATTACAAAAACAGCATAAACACTAATTTATGTTAAAAGCATTCAGTAAAATACCAATTGCTAAATAGAACATTAGCATTCTCTCTCTCTCTCTCTCTCTCTCTCTCTCTCTCTCTCTCTCTCTCTCTCTCTCTCTCTCACTGCACACACACGACCAAAAACATCAATATAAAGGTCAAGTGCAGAAGCTTATTTAATGAGAAATACTAGAAGCTTTTCTACTAACATTATAAATAAGGTAGAGATGGACACTATTTCTAGGAACATTTAAAGGTTTATAGGAAATGTTGGCTAATACTATTAGACAGCAGGAAATGATTAAAATTGTATGAAGCAGAAAGTCTAGATATGACTTGCAGATGACATAATTACACATAGAAAAATCAAGAGATCAATGAAAAAATACTATTAAAAACAAACAAATCATTTATTAATGTAACAAGCCGTGTAATACTTGGATTCGCTTTTAAAGCAGATTGTTAAAAGTTTTGGGATTTTGAAAGCCAGAGGATGAACCTTTGAAACTTTATAATTGGCCACAGTGGGGCTATTTATTCTACAAAATTTAGCAAATGCAACAGCATATGATTTCTAGCAAATAATAAAAGAACATACAAAAACTCAATAGCATTTATATATACTAATATATATATATATATATACATATACTAGAAATTGATTATTTTTATAATAGCCATTTAATTAACTAATAATTAAAATATAATTCTATAGATAAAAAATACCTAAGTTTTTTGTGAATAAAACAAAAAATATCTTGAATATACCAATTTCTTGGATAAAAATAATTTTCATCAGAAAGTTGTCCATTCTTCCCAAATCAATAGACATTTTTCCAAAGAAGACAACAAATAGCTAATATCCCCATGAAAGAAATGCTCAATCATTAGGGAAATGCAAATCAAAACTACAATAAGAGCGAAGACCAGTTTGGCTCAGTGGATAGAGCGTTGGCTTGCGGACTGAAAGATCCCGGGTTCCATTCCAGTCAAGGGCATGCACCTTGCTTGAGGGCACATCTCCACTGTGGAGCATGCAGGAGGCAGCCAATAGATGTCTCTCTCTCATCTATGTTTCTGACTTTCTATCTCTCTCCCTTCCTCTCTGTAAAAAAATCAATAAAATATATTTTAAAAAACTGCAATAAGATATAATTTCATAATGTTTTATAATCTAAGGAAGGAATTAAAAAAGAAAGAAAGAAGGAAGGAAGGTGAGTAATCATATAAACTAGATCACTAGCTCACTAGATTTATGAGTAAATTGAGTTGAAGCATGAG